>LOEQ01006400.1:32259-47027 GCA_001685075.1 Bramus lutescens | reverse complement strand
TCTCTCTCTCTCTCCTCTCTCTCTCTCTCTCTCCTCTCTCTCTCTCTCTCTCTCCTCTATTTCTCTCTGTCTCTTTTTCTTTCTCTCTCTTTTTCTGCCTGTGAATCAGAATCTAGCTCTCAGCTACTGCTCCTGCACTATGCTTCCCTCCATGATAATAATGGACTAAACTTCTAAAACTGTAAGCAAGCCCTCAATTGAAAGCTTTCTTTTGTAAGAGATGCTGTGGCATCACAGCAACAAAACGGCGAGTAAGACATCAACAATCCAAGTATTTATACTAGGATAAACTTGTAAATCCATTTTATAATAGCAGCAAGGCCTGAACAAAATAACTTATATGTTTACCTAAAGGTGGTAGTAGATCTTCATAAAATTCTCTCTCTGGACTACAACAAAATATGGCCCAAACTCAAGAAAACAGTAACAATTGAATCAAAATTGTTTAAAAAACTTGTTATTCCTCTCAATTTCAAATTACATCTTGTTCTTAAATACAGGTGTTGCTTTTCCATTTCTTGGTAAACACATTGTTTTCTAAAATAACATGGCTTGGAAAAATACTAGGATGATTAATACATAGTATAATAACTATCACTTAGTTTGTAATTTAAAATATTTATAATTCTTATAATGACTTTTTAAAGAAATTGGACAAGTTTTGGTGCTGCTTGAGTAAATATCTTGACATTATATTATCTACGAGGAATAGGATAACAAGGGGGTTCTAAAGACCCACTGTAAAATCTGTTTCTATTTCATGGAAGAATGAAATAAAGCACTCTTTCCGAGACTCTGATATGTGAAGGGGCATGATGATTTGTACCTCATCTCCTTAGTGTGATTCTACAAGGTCTAAAATAATGCATGGCTCCAGCTTCTCAGACAACAGGGCATTCAACACTTATGTTGCAGTGGCACACTGCCTTCTGTTACCTTTTATTTCCAAGCCCTTGTATACTACAGATGGGAAGGAAAGCAGAGCTTTGTGCATTCCTGCCATATGCTACAGCCTTAATTTAAAATGATTTCATAATTTCTTTACCAGCCATTCCATCAACTTTTCTCTGACTAGGAAGGAACATGAGAACATGATGACATTCTAGCTACTGTTATTTCTCAGAATAGTAACTTTTTGTGTATTTGATCTGAAAGAGATGTGTTTTCTGCATTATCCTTGAAAATGTACCAGTACATTTGTGGTATAAAATGTTCAGTCATTTCGAATTCTTGACAATGGCATTGCAAGCACTTTGTCAGATATAGACCCCAGATGAACGGTAGATGGGGAGAAGATATGTAGCTTACCTATGCAATAAAAATGTCTGCATTAAAAGCTAACTTCTTGAAATCATGTAGCAAAATATATGGATATAAAGTAATACTTTTCTTAGTGACAAAATCATGGAGTAAAATTTGCATTTATCATAGTTTCTTTTCTTAAATCTTTACTTGATACTTCGAACTTGATTATTGCCATTATTTTTATTATTATTAAGTCAAAATTTCTATATATAAGATTGTCCCAAAACTTGCTACATGGTCTAAACAAGTCTCTCAGACTTCTGATTCTCCTACCTCTCTTTTCCAAGTTCTGAGATTGCATGAGTATACTACCACACAAGCTACCAGCTGTGATTTAAATCAGTAGGGAGCCCTCGAGGCTCATATATTTAAATACTTAATTGTCAGGGTATGTCACTAATTGAGAAGGAATAGAAGGTGTGGCCTTTTGGTGTTGGCGTAGCCTTATTGTAGGAAGTTGGTCACTTAGTGTGCATGGGGTTTCAAAACCCCATGCTAGGCCAAGTTCTTTCTCTTTGCTTCAGATCATGATGTAAACCTCTCAGTTGCTTTCTCAGCACCTTGTCTGCCTGGGTACTTCCATGTTCTGCACCATGCTGATAATGGACTAAGCATCGGAAACTGTAACTGAGCCCCTAGTTAAATGATTTTCTTTATAAGAGTTGCCTTGTTTGTGGTGCTTTTTAAAAGCAATAGAACAGTAACTAAGACATCATCTGATCTCTGATCTTTTTTATTAAATACCTTATTTTCTATTACATGAACATGTGATTGTTTTCAGTGAACAAAATCTAAAGGGGACAAGGAAATTCATTTCAGACCATATAAAAACACTAATTTCTTATTTTTCTGTAAGAAAGTTATTAAATATTAGGTAAGAGGCTCTTAAATTGCTTCCAGTCTTTAATGTACAGATGTTAGAAACATTATTATATTCAGAGATGTTCCTTTTAGGAGTTTAGTATACTTCAGTGCTAATTATAACTCTTAATAATTATGCAGTGTCCTGGGAGATGTTAATGAAGAAGACTGCAAGACTATATCACCATTGTAAGTTTTCTTTTCTTTTTTAATATTTATTTATTTACTTATTATGTATAAAATATTCTGTCTGCATGCATGCCTGCAGGCCAGAAGAGGGCACGTACCTCACTACAGATGGTTGTGTGCCACCATGTGGTTGCCAGGAATTGAACTCAGGACCTTTGGAAGAGCAGACAATGCTCTTAACCAATGAGCAATCTCTCCAGCCCCAATTTTTCCTTTCTTATACATGTGTAAGTACTAAAAAACGTGTTTGAAAACCCAAAGGACAGTGTTAATTGATTAAAGTTTAGTAAATGCTAACAATTTCTTCCTGACCAAGGAGTCAAGTAAGGGAATTGTAAACATATGTTCTCTGAAATCCTTGATAGGATTTAGTCTCTAGAAGTAAAAGAAACAAATGGGATGAGGAAAATTCAAGCACTGATATTTCTTGCCAAACCTGTAATAGACATCACTTAATTAAAAATACTTGAATTAAAACAAAAGAATAAAATAACAACAACAAAGTAAAACTAAATTGCATTTCTATTGAGGGAACTTCCTGAGTCTAATTGATTTACTAAAATCTGTGTGTTTATCAGCAACATAACTGTAAATTAAAAATTTCCCATATTATATACAACATCAGGGTTACCAGCACTGGAAATTATTTCATATATAATTAGTAGTCCATGTGATGTTCCCTGAAAACATTATATCTTTTACTTGACTTGATATAGTTTATCTGAGCTGCTGCATCCAATGGTTTATTTTTGCTAAGTCAGTTAACATTTCTTATTGCAATTCCTGGCTGTCATGTGCTTGCTGCAGTTCAAGGGGCTAAGTGCTACCATTTCTCTTCACTGTTGTCAGATGTGAGCATCATGTTACAGATAGAAGAATAAAATGTTCTTCCCTTTGGAAATAGGGAAGTCTTTTCTCAAGATATGTTATCTCAGAATTAAATGCCTTGGTCAATTGAGGTGATTTATCTCTAAGATTGATCATTTTAGGTGGCAGCTGATGTTTCAACACTACTGATTTCTAGGATAAGGGATAGGGATTTTGACTTTTTAAATGCTTCCTAAGATTTCCCCAGGAATTTCTGATGGATTACTTCTTATTTACATGTTAAATCTATAAAATAAAGATTACAAATGTGGCTAAGCTGCAGAAGGCCTTGTACTCAATCAATAGGAAAGTGAAAAAAATCTATAAACTCAAGTAAATACTATGGAAATAGAAGTAAATAAAAGCTAAACATTTCAATTGTTTGTAATGATAAAGTGAATGATAAAAGTGAGTTTTATGCTAAATTATTTGCATACTTATGAATATTACTTGAGATTTTAGACAGAGCAATTATGTGTCCAGCAAAAACTGGGAACCAGTAAATATATTATGCTATAGAATCTGGTCTTCTTTCAAGAAGTTACAGAATTTGCCACATTATAATCAGACAAATAACTTTTTGTTGTTGTTGTTGTATTTTGAGACAGATTTTTGCTGTAGTTTTAGAGCCTGTCCTATTACTAGCTCTTATAGTCCAGGCTGGCCTCTAACTCAGAGAGATCCACCTGCCTCTCTATCCCAAGTACTGGGATTAAAGGCATGTGCCACCACTGCTTGGCTATAACTTAAAACTCTTAAGCTAATAATTCATCAATTAAGGTAGTATGACTAATTATTTTCTGCCATCTAGTTCTCCTGGTTGAGTTTGCTTCTTTTTGTTCTAGAATTTTCAAATGTTTTGTTAACTCACTGGTTTGAGATTTTTCCAGCTTCTTTATATAGGCATTTATTGCTATGAAGTTTCCTCTTAGCACTACTTTCATTGGGTCCCATAAATTTGGGTATGTTGTGTGACAATTTTTATTGAATTTTAAGAAGTCTTTACCTTCTTCCTTTATTTTTCCTTGATGCATTGATGATTCAGGTGAGCATTGTTTAATTTCCATGTGTTTGTGAGTTTTCTGGAATTAGTGTTACTGTTGAATTCTAATTTTAAACCATGGTTATCTAAAATAAACAAAAGAGAAACAAAGAAAACATGTAAAGAATCAATGAGACAAAGGGTGGGCTCTTTAAGAAAATCAACAAAATAGACAAACCTTTATCCAAACTAACTAAAAACATGGAGAGAATATCTAAATTAACAAAATCAGAAATGAAAAGGGGGACAGACAACATAAATGGAGGAAATACAGAGAATCATTAGGCCATACTATAAAAACCTGTACTACACAAAATTGAAAAACTTAAATAAAATGTACAACTTTCTGGATAAATATCACTCACCAAAATTAAATCAAGAACAGATAAACAAAATATATAAACCAATAACTGCTAAAGAAATAAAAACAGTCATTAAAAGTCTCCCAAACAAACAAACAAAAAGTCCAGGACCAGATGGTTTTAGTCCAGAATTTTACAAGATGTTTAAAGAACTAATACCTATACTCCTAAAATTCTTCCAAACAGGTGAAAAAGGAACATTGCCAAACTCTTTTTGTGAGGCTACAATTACCCTGATATCCAACCACATAAAGACATTATTAATAATGAGAATTTCAGACCAATCTCATTCATAAATATTGATGCAAATATACTCAATAAAATACTGGCAATTTGAATCCAGGAATACATCAAAAAAACCAACCACCATGATCAAGTAAACTTCATCTCAGAAATGCAGAGATGATTCAACATATGAAAATCTGTCAATGTAATTCACCATATAAAAACCTGAAAAAATAAAAACCACATAATCATTTTATTAGGTGCGAAAATTCCTTCACGAAAATGCAACATTCCTTCATGATAAAGGTCTTGGAGAGTGCAGGGATACAAAGAATAAACCTAAATATAATGAAGGCAACATACAACAAGCCAATAGTGAACATCAAACTAAATTGCGAGAAACTCACAATGATCCTACTGAAATCAGGAACAAGACAAGGTTGTCCACTCTCTCCATATCTATTAAATATAGTTCCTCAGGTTCTAGCTAGAACAATGAGACAGCAAAAGGAGAGCCAAGTGATACATATTGAAAAAGAAGTGAAACTCTCACAATTTGCTGATGATATGATAGTTTACATACACAACCCCAAAACCACTACCAAGGAACTTCTACAACCCCTAAACACTATCAGCAATGTTATCAGGATACAAGATTAACTCAAAAAATAAGTAACCCTCCTTTACACAGATGATAAATGGCCTGAGAAAAATAGTCAGAGAAATATCACCCTTCATAAGAGCTACAAACAGCATAAAATATCTCAGAGTAACTCTAACCAAACAAATGGAAGACCTGTATGACAGGAAATTTAAATCTTTGAAGAAAGAAATTAAATAGGACACCAGAAAATGGAAAGATCTCCCATGCTCTAGGGTAGGTAGAATTAACATAGTAAAAAAAAAATGGCAATCTTACCAAAAGCAATCTAAAGATCCAATGCAAGGCCCATCAAAATTTCAGCAAAATTCCTCACAGACCTTGAAAGAACACTACTGAACTTGATTTGGAAGGTCAGAAAACCCAGGATAGCTAAAAAGTCTTGTACATTAAAGGAACTACTAGAAGCATTACAATCCCTGACTTCAAACTCTGCTACAGAGCTACAGTACTGAAAACAGCCTGGTATTGTATAAAAACATACATGAGGACCAATGGAACCAAATCAATGACCCAGATGTCAATAGACAGATCTATAAACATCTGATTTTTACAAAGAAGAAAAAAATATAAATTGGAAAAAAGAAAGCATATTCAACAAATATTGCTGGCATAACTTGATGCCAACATGTAGAAGAATGCAAATAGATCCATTTTCTTTTACAATACACAAAACTCAACTCCAAAATGCATAAAAAACATCAACATAAAAACCAACTACACTGAACCTTACAAAAGAGAAATTTGTATGTACACTTGAATGTATTGGCACAGGAGACCACTTCCTAAATATAATCCTGGTAGCACAGACACTGACAGCAACAATTAATAAATGAGACCTCTTGAAACTGAAAAGCTTCTTTAAAGCAAAGGACATGGTCAACAAACAAAATGACATCCTACAGATTGGAAAAAAAAGTTTCATCACTGCACATCAGACATAGGGCTTATCTCCAAAATATACAAAGGACTCAAGAAATTTATCATCAAAAAAGAAATAATCCAGTAAAAAAATGGGGTACAGACATACACAGAGAACTTATAACAAAGGAATCAAAAATGGCTAAAAGACAATTGAGGAAATGATCAACATCCTTTGTCATTCAAGAAATGCAAATCAAAACAATTCTGAGATTCCATCTTACACCTGTAATAATGGCCAAAATCAAAAACACTGATGACAACTTATGCTGGAGAGTATGTGGGGCAGAGAGAACACTCCTGCATTGCTGGTGAGAATGCAAGATGATACAACCATTTTGGATATTAGTATGTCAATTTCTCAGAACATTAGTAAACACCCTTTCTCAAGACTCAGCAATACTATTTTTGGGTATATATTTAAAGGATGATCAATTGTAACACAAGGACATGTGCTCAATTATGTTCATATCAGCATTGTTTGTCATAACCAGAACCTGGAAACAACCTAATAATCTCTCCACCAAAGAAAAAAATAAGGAAAATATGGTATGTTTATACAATGGAGTACCACACAGAAGAAAAAATAATGACATCTTGAGATTTGTAGGAATATCAATGGGTCTAGAAAACATCATACTGAGAGAGGTAACTCAGACCCAGAAAGACAAATATCATATGTACTCACGCATAAGTGGCTTTTAGGCATAAACCAAAGAAAATCAGCCCACAATACACAATTCCAGAGTATGTGGACAATAAAGAGTCCCCTAAGAGAGGGTCTAAGAGAGACATATGTGGACCTAATCTACATGGGAAGTAGAAAAGGTCAAGATCTCCTGAGTAAATTGAGAGTACATGGACCACGGAGCAGGGTAGAAGGGGAGTAGAGAGGAAGGGAGAGCAGAAGAGAAAATAATAAATTATTAATTTAAAAAGATAGTATGAATGAAGTCTAGTTTTCATGATTTTTAATAAAATCTGTCCATTCACTTAGTATTCCAAGAAGCAGATTAGGTTATGAACAGATGCCTGTTCACATTTGTTATTGAATTTCCTAAAATTATCCTGTCAGTTGTAAATAATAGCCAAAGAAAAATTCCATATTTTAAGCAATACGTATGATAAAATCAAGTTTTAAACATCTAGAAATTTGTGATTATAAAAATGGAATGACTCTGCTAGAAAGTCATAGGATAATTATACTATGAATTCATGATCCAAGAGCAATGTTTCCTCATAGGAGTAAAAATCAATCCAGTAGAACAAATGTCAGGTTGATACTTTTTGAAATTTTTTTCTCTTTCCTATTTATTTTATTTTCTATGGAGTATGCTAGGAAAAATTGTTCCTGTAAGTCTGTATAATATCATTATTAAAATATATAAAACACCACATAATAGAATGCCACACTTATGAATTTATGAACCAAACAAATAGATGATGCTGACAAATTATAATAAATCTTCAATGTTTTAAATTGCAATATTTCAAATTATTTATTGAGAATATTTATAGTTTAAGAAAATTTTTATTTCTTCTGAATGTTCTTGTAATTTTGTTATTTGGTTATCTCTCTTGACATGGTTGGAAAAAGTTGCTTCTATGAAACACAATTTATTTAAAACACACACACATACACACAAAATAACTTCAACACCATCAATGCTATATCTCTCTCCAAGTTGTTGGTCAGAGAAATCCTAAAGGCACTTCTAATCACAAAGGATTTTATCATTTTTCTTATATGTCTTCTACAATAATATTTAAATAACCTAGAACCTTGGATGTATGATAGAGAAAAACAATCTGGACCTGAACTTGAAGCTTATTCCCTGGTTTTAAATAATCCATCATTGGTATAAATCCTACCATATACAAGATCAACCTACAAGACAAGACATACCTAACCATTTTTTGCCATAATAGCTCAAGTGCTATCGGGGTAACCAACCTCTCTCTCTCTGGCTCAATTTGAGACACACCCCATGGTAGTGAATTCAGATCTAGTATGACAAACTTTAAGCATAAACTCTTGATCATCTTCCTGTAATGATATTTTGTTTGAGTTTTAACAAACAAAGTTTGCTTGAAGATCAGAGTGCAGAACTAAACTAAAAGAAGTGGGAGAATGCTGGCACACACCTTTGATAGCAGGATTTTGGAGATAGAGGCAGAAGGATCTCTGTTAGCTAAAGGTCATCATGGGCAACTCAAGATTGAATCTGTCTCAAAGAGAAACAGAGCCTTCACAGCTGCTCCAAGCAATATTAATCCCAGCAGTAGAGAGGTGGAGACAGTAGTAAAATATCTAGGCAGTGAGAGAATATAAGGTACAGGAGACAGAAGCTCAATGCTGTGTGAGGATAGTCTGAGGTGCAGTCAGAAGCAGTGAGTCAGAGGATCCTGAGAACAGGATTGTCCTTTTGGTCTAAGGGTTCAGTAGAGGTAAAAGGTCTCTCTCTAGTAGCTAATTGCACTGCTTCTCTTTTCTCTCAGCTTTCAGCCCCAAATATCTGACTCTGTTTTTGTTTTTTTATTAAGAACAATTAGAATTCCTTGTACATCTTCTATCAATTTTCAAAGTGCTTGGATTGTAGATGTGTTTTACCAAGACTGACTTTCACTACATTTTCAAGTCTGATAACTAATAAATTTTAAGTCACCTTTCAATATTCTATTTTGTTCTATAACTCCTTGCTGCTCTCTTCCTTATTTGAAATGGTGAGGGAATTAAAACAATTTAAACTTTAGTCAAAAGCTATCTTTCATCTTTCCTCATCCTTTGTCAGAAACTGCAGCTGTTATTTTTTCAATGAGTACTTTTGGGTCTTTGGTTTATTGCATAGCTCTTCTCAAAAAGCTTTAAAGCATGAAGTAGACATACCTTCATGCCTCTTTTGTCTGGCTATGAAATTCCCAGACACACACACATTCAGCAAAAAAAGCTTTAAAATTAGTTATTTTAAAACTTGTTCTTTTAAAATAGCTGAGTAGCACTTCATTGTGCAAATATACTACAGTTTATTAATTCTTTGGTTGATGGACATATAGGTTGTTTACAGTTTCTGACTATTATAAATAAAGTTGCTGTCTTACGATGTTTATTGTTATGAAGATACACTATGACTAGAATAGCTTTTATATAAAAAACATTTAATTGGGATGGCTTGCCTACAGCTCAGAGGTTCAGTCCATTATCATCATGGTGGGATATATTGGCTTGGAAGCAAATATAGTGTTGGAGAAGTTGTTGGGAGTTATATCTTGTGAGCAACAAGAATTGGTCTGTCTCATTGGCTGTGGATTAAGCATATAAGACCTCAAAGTTCACCTCAATATGACAAACTGCCCCCAATGAGACTACACCTATGACAAAATGGCCACACTTTCTAAAACTATCACTCCCTTTGGGAGCCATTTACTTTTCAAATGTCCACATGCCACTCCCTGGTTTCCATAGGCTTATAACCATATCAACTTCAAAAGTTCCCACAGTCTATAAAAGAATCCAACATATTTAGAAGTCTAATGTTCAAATTCTTTATTCAGGTTTATGCAATCTCTTAACTGTAATCCCCTGTAAAATAAAAATACCCATATTGTATAATTCCAACATATTATGATACAAAATATACACTACCATCTTAAAACATAGGGAAAGGAGTATAGTAAGAAAATACTGTTCCAAAGCAAGACCAAACAGTAACCAGATAATTTCCAACTATGCATCTCCATTTCTGATGTCAAAGCACTTTTCAGATTTCCACCTACTTTCAAATTTTTTGGCTGCAACATATTTCATTGTCTTGTGCTGATTCTATTCCTCGTTAATAGCTTTCTTTCACAGGTATTCCATGGTTCTAGCATTCTGGAAAATGGAAAAGTGTTCATCTAAGGTAGATGTGGTTATCTGCCCTGTTATAGAAGAGAGGCTTTATTAAAATTAATAAAAAGAGAGGAACTGTGGAGGCCCAAAAATGTGAGCCTATTTCTAACTTGACTAATGGTCAGAGAATTGGATCTTACCTCTATTCCTTCAAGTTTACCACATTTCTACCTCAAATAAAGGTTCCATCTAGATTAAGACCAGAGATTTCTACTCTCTTAAGGTTATTGTCAACAGGTGTGGCTAATACCTATATCTTGTACATCAGGAATAGAGAAGTAGATATATTTCTACCTCAAACAAATGTCTAAGGATCCACCTATAGTTCCAGTTTCTCTAAGGAGGACATAGAATTACACCCAAGCATTCCTTTGTCTGCAGGATGTTTTGGTCTAGGATGTGAGCATTACTTTTTTTTTCTAGCAAAAGAATGTTTAACTATGGATATAGCCCATGACCCTCATCTGGTCTATTCATGTCCTTATATCATGTTAATGCAGTGTTTTCTGTTACTACTGCCTTTTGGGATCTGGGGTAATTGAAAGAATTGGAAACTAAACACAGGTGATTTCAATATTCACTGAAACTTCCTCCTGATACTATTCTATATTCTTCTGTTTTATTATTTTCATATGCATCTTTGTGTTCTTTACTAACATTTCTAAATCCCCATGCCCCTACCCTGGCAAGGGGTGCATTTGTCATGTCTGGTCCCTAACATGACATCTCCAACATCTTGTTGTCTCCAAGGAAATCCAGGCTTCAGTGTTACATTTTCACACAATGGCCTTTCTGGGATTCTGTTAGGGACACCCCTGAGGTAAGCTTGGATTAAGTCTTTCCTTAATCATGGAGGCAAATTCCTAAGCCCCATTCTTCTATCCTTAACTCTAAAGACAGAACCATGTGACTGAAGCTGCCAATTTCTGCTGCTTTTTGGGTCTAGAGTGACCCCTTGTTCAATTGCATCTCAGAAACTTTCTGTTATTGATTATGATCCTCACTGTCTAAGTTTCTTGTCCTGGAACTTCCTCTGTAGACCAGACTGACTTCAAACTCAGAAGTCAACCAGCCTCTGCCTCTGGATTGCTGCGATTAAAAGTATGCACCACCACATCCAGATCTGAGTTTTTCTTTAATTCCTTTTAGAAGTTGAAAATTTAGCTGGGTGGACTCTTTCCCTAAGGTTATCACTCCCTTTATTCTATTTCTTAGTCTGTCTATTTCCTTGAACACAGGAATTAAGTCTTTTCTACTTCCTGTTGTCCCTTTTCTCAATATGTAAATTTTATATTTTATTTGCTTAGTTTGCTCCTTTTTACTATAAATATTACTCGGAGTTAACACTAATAACCACAGGACAGAGTCTATATTAAGTTGTTTTGAGGTTTTCTCTTCCAATAGAATTAATATACAACTCTTCACTTTAGCCTCAGGCAGACTATTTAGGCAAGAGCAAAACCATCCACATTCTTGACCAAAATATCAGAAGACTAGCCTCTTTGTCACATAATAATGTTCTTGTCCTCTGAAACTTCTTGATCACTACAGTTCAATTCATTCTCAATATCATTGTCTTCCATGTTCCTACCAGTATGGCCCATTAAGCAGCACTGAAAGCATTTCATTGTTCTCCTAGACAAAGTACCAAATTCCAAATTCCTCCAAACAAAATATGGTCAGGCCTATCACAATAATACTCCAACCCCTGGTACAACTTCAGTCTTAGTTGGGGTTTCTTTTGTGATGGGGAAGTTCAGCCAAACACATTTGGGTAGGGCGTGGCCTCCTGTGGCCAGGGAAGATAAACCTGGACATCAAGGTGCACTCGCTCTCTTCTCTGTGTGTGCTGGACCCTGGTCATGTGAGTTTCCCCATTTTCCAATTATTAAACTAAATCTGTTGTATTGAGCTGATCTGGTTAATTCTAGCTTACTGGTCGACAACACCCATCAGTTGGTGCCTGACCTTGGGGTTTTTTGGAGTCATTTAAGACTCTAGTTACTCTCACTAAATCTCGTGCCCCCGCAGCGTGCAGCAAAGGGACCTAAGAACAAAGAGTTCACGCACCTCGGGCCTCACACCCCTTCAGAGCACCCTGCCATTGGCTCCAAGCTCGGGAAGCCAAAGGCCAGTGCCGCCTGCCCTTTCTCAGTGCTTCCCACTGGGAAAGCAGATTCGCTCATGCTGTGGCCACCCCCTGCCTCCTGTCACCTGCCACCCAACTCTACAGCCATAGGATTGGGAGATTCTCATATTGTGGTTAACTAATCCACACAGCACACGGTCTGTGAGTTTATCTTCTCGATTTGAGCCTATCTTTCAGAATTTTTTTAACATTCTCATTTGCCTGCCACCTGGATTCAGGTGAACCCCACCACCTTCTGGCAGGCAATGGTGATTACACCTACAGGTAAGAATTATTTTGAATAAAAAAAGGAAAATGTCAGACAATCTAACCATTCAAGGCTTTCAAAGATTTTTCACTTACACTATGGGTGAGGTTGTACAAGATGCTTATGATATTGCTCTTGCTTGCCTATTTCTTGGGTTGACCCCTTTTCTTGTATTTGGCTGTTTTTTTATAATATGTTTTGACAATAGGAAAATAATGGAGTCTTAAAAGACTGAATCCAAGATTCTTAGAAAAGAGGTTGAAAATTAAAGGAAGGGCATGGCCATCTTGGATGATAAGGTTCAGTTGAAGTAATTTCAAAAACAATACAGACTGACACCAACCTCCTCAATAAAGAGACTGGAATTCTCAAGGAGGAGACTAGAATTTTGTCTAGTATGACTCGGTTAACTGAGCTAAATTTTGAAAAGATACAGTCTAATATTAATTCATTTAAGGAGAGATTCACTGCTGTGGAGGAGGAAACGGCTGATTTGGCTCATAAAATCCAGTCCATGACTGTAGGTGCTGAAATATTATTTGAGAGGATTTGAACTGCTGAATGTATTAATCAGACTTTGTCAAAAGGGNGCTCATAAAATCCAGTCCATGACTGTAGGTGCTGAAATATTATTTGAGAGGATTTGAACTGCTGAATGTATTAATCAGACTTTGTCAAAAGGGTATGACAGATTGATAGACTGTCCATCAAAGAAGGTCCTATACATGCCATGAGGATTATGTCCAAGCATGAGATATTATCTCTAATGGACAGACTTCATACCTTAGAATCCTCAATGAAGGCATTAGAGCATAATACTGGACAGGAGATTCAGGCCCTGTAGAAGGCAATGGTAAATAGATTTGAAAAGATTGAGGAAATTATAGACTTTGACAAACAGGAACAAAAGGTAGAAAGGCAAAATTTAACTTCGTCAGTACGCAAAACTTTCCAGGATAGCTTCCCCAGAGTTCTACCTGCATTTCCAATAATAACATCACAAAAGGCTCCAAATACTCTAAGGTCATCAAGGAACATACATGGGAGCCCATACGAATAAATGATCTGAAAGAAATTAAACAAGCGATTGTGAATTGTGGACTACATTCGTCCTTTGTTAGAGAGATGCTCAAAATCTGGGCTCTCAGTAACAAGGCCACACCTCACAATTGGGCTCAATTAACAACTGCTGTCCTAGAAAATGGCCCACAATTGCATTGGAGATGCCTTTTCAAAGAAGAGGCTAGAATTTTAGAGCAGCAGGAAAGAGCGAAGGGAACTGAGATTTCCCTAGATCAAATTCTAGGTGACGAACTATACTCTGATCCTCAGGACCAATCTCTTTATGATGACCACATCCTATCTGTATGTGCCACAGTAGTTTTAAAGGCTTGTAACAGGGTTCAGGACCCAGGACAGAGAGTGAAATCAGGTCTCAGGGTTAAACAGGGTCAGAGAGAACCCTTTAGTGACTTTTTGCAAAGACTAACTAAGGCTGTANACTAAGGCTGTACAAATAGGGATAACTGACCCTGAAGCCAGACATATAATAATTAAAATTATATCTTATGAGAATGCCAATGGAGAGTGCAAAAGGATCCTGGGGCCTTTAAAGTTCAGACTAGCACCCTTGGAAGAATGGGTCTTGCATACAATAAAGGTCGAGACATTTGACTATGGTACTGAAGCGTGGGTAGGAGAAGCAATTTCCAATGGTAAGATAAGGCATCAAGATACCAAATGTTTTAATTGTGGTAAAATGGGACATATGAGAATGGATTATAGACAATGTATTTAAAGGAATAATGCCTCTTCTAGGAATAACAGGAACAGGAGGACTCAGCCTTCAGGTTTATGTAGGAGACATGGAAAAGGCAAACATTGGACAAATAAATGTAGATCAAAAAGAGATAGACAAGGCAACCCATTGCCATTGAGAAATGCAATGGGGGGCCTCTTGCCAGCCCCCATGGCTAATGTGGTCCAGTAATTTCCAGTTACTGTGGAGAATGTGTCTCATCAGGAAAATTAGAAGGCCCCATGCCTGCTG
>LOEQ01006400.1:9066-27598 GCA_001685075.1 Bramus lutescens | reverse complement strand
AATGCTTAGTAAAACTTTTGTCATGTGTTTCTTGCTTAATATTGTTTGTTGCTTGTAATTTTTTATTTGGTGTCTGTTCCTATTGTATATAGTTTCATTGGGTTTGGTTCGATCTTGTTTAGACTAAGGGGGAGATGATGGGGAAGTTCAACCAATCACATTTGGCTAGGGCGTGGCCTCCTGGGGCCAGGGAAGATAAACCTGGACATCCAGTTGCACTCCCTCTCTTCTCTCCATGAGCTGGACCCCAGTCATGTGAGTTTCCCCATTTTCCAATTATTAAACAAAACTTTTGGTGTGAAGAGACACCATGACCATGACAACTCTTTAAAGAACAGCATTTCATTGGGGTGGCTTGCTTACATTTCAAAGGTTCAGGTCATTTCAACATGGTGGGACTAGGTGCTAGAGAAGTAGATGAGTGTGCTATATCTTGTAAGAAATAGGAAATGGTCTCCTTCACTGGACATGGCTTAAGCATATAAAAGACTTCAAAGCCCAGATCTACAGGGACACACTTCCTCCAATTAGATCACACTTACTCTAATAAGGTGATGCTTCTTAATAGTACCATTCCCTTTGTAGTTTATTTTCTTTCAAACAGTCACAGATACAAGTTTTCTCATGGTTGGATAATGTTTCTTTTAGATATATGCTCAAGGGTGATATACCTGGATTTTAAGGCATATATGTTCCCAAATTTCTGAGAAAACACCATCTTTGTTTTCATAGTGCTTGTAAAAACCAAACAAAACAAATGCTACATGTTTTATGATATATTCCAGATATTTTCTCATGAAACAAAGGAAGAACAGAAAAAGATAAGATACTTGTAAATTTGAAAAAAATGTAGTGATTTTACTAGTCCTAGGTAATTGGCTAGTTTTTTTTCTTTTTTAATTTTTTTGTCATTTGACATAATAACCCTAGTTTTCCCTCCCTCTGCTTCTCCAGTTCCCCCACACACACCTAGCCCGTATCCCACAACCCATCCACTCCTCAGAGGGGGTGAGGCATCACTTGTGGAGTCACCAAAATCTGGCATACCAAGCTGAGGTAGAATCAAGACCCTCCCCTGTATCAAGAGAAAACAAGGTAGGTCACCACAGGAAATGGGCTTAAACAATCCAGTTCACGCATGGAGGATGAGTCCTGGTCCCATTGTCAGCCCAACCCCAACAGATCAAACCAGATAACTGTCATGCACATTCAGAGGGCCTAATTTAGTCCTAGGCAAGTTCCCCAGCTGTCGGTCCAGAGTCCATGAGCTCCCACTACGTTGCATCAACTGTCTCCTGGTTTCCCCATTATGATCTTGAACCCTTTATCTTGCACTTATGATCTTTTCTACATCTTTTCAACTGATTTCAGGAACTAAGCTCAGTGCTTGATTGTGGATCTCTGCATCTGATTCAATCAGTGACTGGATGTAAACTCTATGATAACAATTAGGGTAGTCACTAATCTGATTATAGGGGAAGGACAACTCAAATAATCTCTCCACTATTATTAGGAGTCTTAGCTAGGGTCATTCTTGTAGACTCCTGAAAATTTACCTAGCACCAGTTTTCTCTATAACCCTATAATGGCTCCCTCTATCCAGATTTCTCTTTTGTTGCTCTCCCTCTTCATCCCTCCCCTAACTCGGCCATCTGGATCCCTAATCTTCTCATCCCTCATCCCCTCCTTCCTAACACTCCACCAGTTAACCCAGAGGAACTTAATTATTTTCCCTTCCTTGATCCCTCCATCTGTGTCTCTCTTAGGTTCCTCCTTTTTAGCTAGCTTCACTGGTGTTGTACAGAGTAGCCTGGTTATCCATTGCTTTATGTCCAATTTCCACTTATGTGTGAGTACATACTATGTTTGTCTTTCTGAGTCTGGTTTACCTCACTCAGGATGTATTCTTCTAGTTCCATTCATGTGCCTGCAATTTTTTTCTACTTCGGAGAAGTATTCCATCATGTAAATGTAGTACATTTTCTTTATCCATTCTTTAGTTTAAGGGCATTTGGATTTTTTTCAGGTTCTGGCACTTATGACTAATGGTATTATGAGAATAGTTGAACAAATGTCCTTGTCATATAAATGTGCCCTTTTTGGGCATATGCCCAAGAGTGGTATTGTTGAGTCTTTAGGTAAAATGATTCTTAATTTTCTGAGAAACCACCATAATAATTTCCAAGTGGCTTATTACACATACTATCCACCATAAGCTGTTATTAGTGGTTTTGATCTTAGCAATTCTGACAGGTGGAAAATATAAATGGTTATTTTTTGACTCTATTGATATATTCTTTATGACAGAATATGTCATCAATTTTAGAGAAGGTTCAAGGAGGTATTGAGAAGGAGGTACATTTTTCTGTGTTTGGGATAAATATTCTGTAGAAGTATATTAATTCCATTCAAGCAATGAAATCTATTTGTTCCATTGTTTCTCTTTTAAGTTTCTGTCTGACAGACATGTCCATTGGTGAGTGTTGAGTACTGAAGTCTCCCACTACTAATGTGTGGGTTTGATGTGTGATTTAAGTTTCAGTAATGTTTCTTTTAAAAATGTGTGTGCCCTAGAATTTGGGGCATAGATATTCAGGAATGAAAATTCATCTTGATAGATTTTTTTTGGTTGATGATTATAAAATATTCTCTTTCTCTTTTGATTAATTTTATTTTGTAGTCTATTTTGTTAGATATAAGGATAGCAGCTAAACCTGTAGTCAGAGGCTATTTATTCATTTCCTGGTCTCCCAGACTGAAAATAATCACACAAAAATATATTAATTGATATTGTTTGTACAATAGCTTAAGCATAATTTTAGTGAGATCTTAACACATATTTATTATTTTATATTTTATTACAAGGCTTTTGGTTGACCAGTTAAGTTTCCGGCAGACAGGTGTCGTTCTCCTCTGGTGGATACATGGCATTTCTCTGACTCTGCCTTATTTTCTCCTCTAGCTCTGTTTGAAATGTTTGCCTTGTTCTAGTTTTCCTTGCCATAGGTCCAAGCAGCTTTTTCATTTATTAACCAGTAAAAACAACAAATTATGGACATTTCTCCCTTTCTGTTCAAATAAAAAGGAATATTTTGACTTTAACATAGTAAAATACCATATTCAAAGCAGCTATCAATCAAGAATTACTGTTAGAAAATTTAGACCAATTAAGGAAAATACTCTTTTGTGTATTCTATTTTTGTAAGTCTAAAGTTTAATATCTTATTTTTATCATAACTAAGGAAATATATAACTATAAGTATCTATTCTTCAACTATATAAAATAACTCAGAAGGATATAATATTACCTAAGTAAACAGAAAGTGTAGTTCAAAGAACTTTTAAAACTCTAGAATTGACAGAGACATCTCACTGCCTGGACAGTCACCCAAAGTTCTTTTGTAACCTTGGGGCATACATCTTTAGCCTACAGGCCCATAGTATCTGGCAGGCTTTTCCATGAAGTAGGAAACTTCAAAGACTGTTTTGCCTATATTGGCAGTTTGTCAGTCAATTTCTTTTGTATTTTGCAGAAAGTTTGGCTAACTCTTTTAAGAAGCAGGAACATTAAAAGACTGTCTCACATTCTTTAGGCAACTTTAGAAGTCATTTTTCTGTGGATACTCAAGTCCAATTTATACAGCATACCATCAAGCAGTCCAGGTAAGAGTAGTTTTTGCCCAAATGGCTAACAAACTTCACAAATAGTCTCTTTGATTTCCACTAGACTCATGAAGTAGATTGGGGCTGTCAGGAGCAGATGTGTCTTATTGCCTAAGTTCTTAAAGCATTTTAAATGCTGTATTCTGTTAGTCTTTGAAAGGCTTGAAGAATACATGTGCATCTGATATATATCTCAGTGTATCTAGTAAACCTAACATGACTAATAGCTTGACTATTATAGATGATTGTCTATTAACTGAATTTCTTAATTATACCTTACATTCTTAAGTGAACTGTATAAGCAGAAGACCTTAATCAAGAGCAGAAATATGCATACAGCAATACTGACCTTAAATTTGTATTAACAAACCAAGATCCATCTCTATAAAAAGTATTCATCTCCATAGCATATCCTACTTAAAATGTAAGTACACATTTATAAACAATTCCCACACCATACATCTGCTTGCTACTTAGGCCTATTTGATTTGATAGTCAATTCTTTACTTTGAGGTAATGTCTTTCTTTGAAGTTTGTTTCTTATATGCAGGAGAAGGATGAGTCCTGTTTTCATATTCATTCTCTTAGCCTGTATCTTTGTATTGATGAATTGAGTCCATTGATATTAAAAGATATTATTGACTAGTGATTTTTTAATTCCTGTTATTTTTTTCATGGTTGTGATAGTAGTGTGTATATTTCCCTTTTTTTGGATTTTGATGGTCTGAAATTATCTATTGTTTGTGTTTTGTGGATGTAACTGAGTTTCTTGCCTTTGAGTTTCCTTACAGTACTTTCTGTAGGGCTGGATTTGTGGATAGGTATTGTTTATATTTGTTTTTGTCATGAAATATATTATTTTCCTCCATTTATATTGATTAAATTTTTGCTGGGCATAATAGTCTGGGCTGGCATTTATGGTTCCTTGGTGTTTGCAAAATGCCTATCTAGGACCTTTTTGCTTTCAACAGCTCCATTGAGAAGTCTGGTATAATTCTGATAGGTCTGTCTTTATATATTACTTGGCCTTTTATCTTTAGAGCTCCTAAAAGTCTTTTTTATTATATTTTTTCCTATTATGAGGTATGCGGACTATTTTTTTTTGGTCCAGCCTATCTGGTGTTCTGTAATCTTCTTGTACCTTTATGAGCATTTTCTTATTTAGGTTGAGAAAGTTTTTTTATGATTTTTTAAAAATATGTTTCACGTGTCTTTGAGTTGGGATCCTTGTTCTTCTTTTATCCTAATTATTCTTAGGTTTGTGTTTTTCATGGTGTCCCAGATTTTCTGGATGAGTTTGTGTTTGGAAATTATTGGATTTAACATTTTCTTTTACTGATGAATATATTTCCTATATTGTATCTTCAATGACTCAGATTCTCTCTTCCATATTGTGTATTTTTTGGTGGTACTTATATGTGTAGTTCCTATTCACTTTCCTAGATTTTCTTCCAGAATTCCCTCAGTTTGTGTTTTCTTTATTGCTTCTATTTAAGTTTTCAAGTCTCGGATCATTTTCTTCACCTATTTAATTATTTTTTTTCATTTGATTTCCTTAAGTGATTTATTTATTTCTTCCAAATTTTTGTTTGTCTTTTTCTCAGGTTCTTTAAGGGAACTTTTTATATCCTCCTTGGGAGCATCTATTATAATCCTAAAATATTTGTTAAGATGGCATTCTTGTGCTTCAACTACATTGGAATGCAAGGGTATTTCTGTTGTAGGATCATTGGGATCTGGTGGAGCCATTTTGCTCTTTTGCTTGTTTGTTTCATTCTTACACTGTAATAAGAAGCCACTTGTTCTTCCCAGCTGCCCAGAACCAAAATAACCACACAGAAACTGTATTCATTAAATCTTTGCTTTCCCCATTAACTCTAGCTTTTTATTGGTTAACTTACATCTTAATTTAATGCATTTCTATTAATCTGTATGTCACCCTGAGGTTGTGGCCTACCAGAAAAGTTTCAGAATATCTACCACTGGACACATATTCATGTCATCTCCCTGACACTTTTCTTCTCCCAGCATTCAGTTGTCTTCCCCACCTACCTAAATTCTGTCCTATCAACAGGCCACATTGGTTCTTTATTAATTAGCCAAGAAAAGCAACACATAAACAGAAGGACATTCCACACCATTTCCCCTTTTTTGTTTAAATAAAAAGGAAGGTTTTAATTTTAAAATAGTAAAATTACATATAACAAAACAGTTATCAAGCTAGAATTACAGTTATAATATTTATATCTACTTTATTTTTATCATAACTAAGGAATACTACAACTATAACTATAAATTCTTCAACTCCATTAAAGATTTCAGAAGAATATAATATTACCTAAGTAAACAGGAAATTCATTATAAGCAACTTCCAAAACTCTAGAATTGACAGAGACATCTTACTGTCTGAACAGTCTACCCAAAGTTCTTTTGTACTCTTGGGGCATCCATCTTCAGCCTACAGGCCCATAGTATCCAATAGATTTTTCCACAAAGGAGGAAATTTCAAAGACAGTTCAATCTATATTGTCAGTTTTTCAATGACATCTTCTGTGTCCTGCAGAATGTCTGGCATACTCTTTCATGAAACAGGAACCCTGAAGGACCATCACACCTTTAAGCAAGTTTATCAGTAATTTCTCTGTGGATCCTGCATGTCCAGTTAGCCTAACAAGCTCCATAAGAGCCTCTTCAATGACCATTTTCCTCTTGAAGTAGAGTGGTGCTGCCAGGAGCAAATATGTCTCACTCTCATGAAAATTTTTAAGTCCTTAAACATTTTAAATGCCATATTCTGCAGATCTCTAAAAGATTTGAAAAATATCTATCTGTAATATACCTCTATACATCTAGAAAATCTAACTAATATGACTACAAACTTGACTATTATAGATGATTATCTATTAACCTATATTTCTTAATTACACATTACATTTTTAAATGAATTATTCAATAGCAATATCTTAATCAAGATCAGAAATACATATACATAAAACAAGATTGACATTAAATTTGTATTAATAAAGCAAAATCCACACAAATAAAAAGTAGTCATCCCTATAGCATTTTCTCCTTTAAATACAAAGAAACATTTAGAAACAGTATTTGGGAATATGGGTGCAGTTCTCTCCATACTGCTTCCTGCTATTTGGGGACACTGTTAATCAGGTAATTCATGGTGTATCCTGTGTGCTAGATTCATCTTTGTCAGCAGTAAGGCAAAATAATTCTTGAGGGTGTTCATGGCAACCTTTCAAGTGGTGTGATCTATCAAACTATATTTGTCTAGAAGCAATCCACAGGTTCTCATTTTTTGTGAAAACAAAATAAGAACCTCTTTTCCAAGGCACTATATCCTTAGACCTGAATTCTGAAGTCAAGATACCTTTATAATATACATGTTGGTTTAGCTTAGGAGCCCATACAATGAAATGTTTCTCAATACTAAACTCCTTCACAATCAAAAAAAAATCAAAGAAATCACAATAATATACATAATATAGACTCTCTGTGAATTTTCCATTTTTGCATGGCTTATTTTTTATTCCTTTTAATCTCTAATGGTCTGTACTCTTTCTCTTTAAAGACTTTCTTTTTTGAATGATTTATTTCTTTTTCCAACTCCTTATACTCTTTTTCTTTTCTCTCCCAAGCCTAGGTACATTTATCCAACAGTGTGACTCATCTGAATTTGTCTTTATTGCATATCTGTTATTATTTACTGTCCAGGAGCACTTTTTAAAATGCTAAGTGCTTCATAAAACTTAAGCTATGAAATTAACAGGGTACATATGGTACTTCTTGCTTGCTGTCCCAGTCTAAAACTTAAGTTGCACAATTACTATGATATATATTGTACTTTCTGCTCACTAAACAAGGTTGCTCAGCTCAGTCTAGCATGGTGGGGCTGCTCACCACCTGTGAGAGACATGCATAGTGGCCCATTTCTAGGCACACAGCTGGTTCATGCTGCCATTAAGCAATCTGCAGCAGTCTGCTCACAAATTCAACGCTCCTTCTCCCCAAAGAGCCAGAGGTTGTGCTGGTAGCATGGCCCAGAAAGCAGGCATTTTAAAGTGGCTGAATCAGGAATATCTCTCTTAAAGAAGCTGCAGCAAGCCACCAGCAAACAGAAATAATCTGTGTTAAACTATATAATTTTTTTTGTCTAGAATTCCTTTTCAAGCCCTCTCAGGTTTTATGTGGATTTAGTTGGCCACATGTTGGGTGCCAATATGTAGTAGGGATCCACTTGTTCGTTCCTGCCACCCAGAACCAAAATAACCACACAGAAACTGTATTCATTAAATCACTGCTTGGCCCATTAGCTCTAGTTTCCTATTGGCTACTGGTTACATCTTAATTTAACCCTTTTCTATTAATCTATATATCACCATGAGGTCATGGTCTAGCAGCAAATTTTCAGAGTAGATCCATTACATCTCCCTGACTCTTTCCTTTTCCCAGCATTCAGGTCTGTCCCCCCCACCTTCCTAAGTTCTGTCCTATCTACAGTCCAAAGCAGTTTCTTTATTCATTAACTAAGAAAAGCAACACACTGACTGAAGAACCTCCCACACCATTACACAAACATTTGCTTGTCCCTACAGGCTTGTTTGTTTGCTCTGTTTGGTATTCCCACTGTTATGGTTTGTACCTGTGCCTCTGTAGTTCTGCTGTTTTTCCAACTGGTGTTTGCATCTGTGCCTATGTAGTGTGCTGATATTTTAGAGGAAGGCTGGCCAAAGGGAGAGTGTTCATGTGCTTGGGGTTGGAAGGCAGAGAGTGTCTTTTTGAACAGGTTCCTGTAGATGGCAGGGTGGGGGATGTAGGCTTGATGCAGGTATCTCAACTGCTTGCAGGTTGGTGGGGACTGCAGCAGAACAGTGGAGTTCCACCAGAGGGGGGTGGGTCCAGTTTCCATGTTCTTCCTGGGTTGTGAGGTGAGGGCAAAGAGAGTGTGCCCTGGAGTTTAGTTAGGATCTGGACTTAGGGCAGTCCATCTGGGAGGCTAGCCACTCAGCTGTCTTCCCAAAAAGTGTAGTGTATGCCTGTGCCTAGGTGTTCTGCTGGAGTTGTGGGGCAGGGTTGGACATCAGGAGGATGTTCAGGTGATTGGGGTTGAGCAGCAGACTGAGGCTTCGTGAACATCATCTAGTGGGGGCTGCAGTAGTGGTGCAGCCTAGAGGCAGGGATTTCATCTGCTTGAAAATTGATGGAGACTGCCAGTTGGCTATGTTTTAAGTACAATAGTTTCTCTTCAGATTAAGATTAATTTATAATTAATGTTTAATTATAAACTGTTGTTAACTATTAAACCATACATGCCATTACTTTATTCTTAGTATTTTCATGACATATTGGCCATTGCTGTTGTTCATATGACTATGTACATCATAGCTAGGTAGGACTATTGATTTCCTCCTTTGGAATATTGTGTGGCACATTCTAATACATGGAAGGCTAGCATTTGTCCAGTAGTACATGGTCACCCCTGAATAGAAACATAAAATAAAATCAAGCAGACTGAGATTATATTTAGAAATATATATACATATATACATATTTGCATGTAACAATTTTAAAAAGAATCCTGAATTTGAAAGAGAGTAAGCTAAAATTAGTAGATAGCTGGGTTAGTGGTAGGAAAGGGAGTATAGAAATGATATTGTTGTATTATAATCTCAATAATTAAATAAAAAATTAAACTAACAAATTTTGTCTTATGATAACTGAAGACTTTTTTAAACAAATGTTTTGATCTTTTCACCTTACTTAGGTACAAAAGACAAAGCAATGTTGTTTAGATATGACAGTGAGAACCATATTATAATTTTATGTATTCATGTCATATTTCCATATACTAAGTATTGATTAGAATTAGTGTATCTGAGATCTTCAATGTTGATATACCTATTTTATCCTCTTATCACTACTCCTTGCTGTCAAGAAGGTTATTTGTGTTAAATAAATATGTATTTATTATATCATAACAGACAAATAATTAAATTTCCTTGTTTTATAAGTTCAAGATAATTGTAAAAGAAAAGATTGAGTAGCTTTGTTCCTTAGTTAATGAGCTGATAGATTGAGAAAGAGTCAAAGTAAAAGTTAAATTTTTATTGGTATACATTTAACTCTAAAATATAAATAACTCTTGCTTTTGAAGTAGCTATCAGCTCAAGTAAAATAGGTGCCCCCCTCTCAGTTGGAATAGTCTTGTACCATCTGGTAATATGGACTTCTCATTCACAGACATCTCCAGTCTTTTATGCTAGTTCACACTGAGTTCTTTATATTTTAGCCTTCTGTATGTTTAAATTTTACTTCGAGGGAAATGATATGTTAAACATCTTACAGCTCACATTGTTGATAAATGGTTGCCTTAGTTAGAAAATTACCATTTTTAGTAAACCAACAAAAGTTATATATTTCTTCGTTTTTTGTTTCATTTTTCTGTTTTCTTATCCTTTGAGTGATGTTATATTTTAACAGGTTCTTACCTTATTTAACTTATTATAGTAGTTTATTGCTTTTATTTGATTAAGCTTTATTTATTTTGAATTATAGTGTGTATGAATGTGTGTGTGTGTGTGTGAGCATGGTATGTGAGCATATGGACACAGTGGTGTGCATATAGAAAACAAAGGAAAACTTATAATAGTCAGTTCTATCCTTTCATCATGTGAGTTTCAAGGATTGATCTTAAGTCATTAGTTTTTATCAGGAGTATCTTTGCCCACTAGCCACGCAATGAAAGACAAAATACAGTGACTAAATCTGAATTATGTCTATGTACAAAACAAGATTAAACTATTGAGCATGTGTGCAGTATGTATTAAAATTAACATAATGTGAATTCTTTTTGACTGCTTCTTAGAATTTTTTGTTGTTGTTCTGAAATATGAATTGGTGTTGAACATAACTTGAAACATTGAGACTCTGT
This sequence comes from Bramus lutescens, assembly GCA_001685075.1. Taxonomy (NCBI): domain Eukaryota; kingdom Metazoa; phylum Chordata; class Mammalia; order Rodentia; family Cricetidae; genus Bramus; species Bramus lutescens. Next base: position 16,989 of record LOEQ01006400.1, on the reverse strand, counting down.
GTTTTGAGTTCCTGTAAAAGGAATGGTTATTGAAGTAGAACTTAGTAATGGAGCTGGGGTGACAAACATCAGGGTGTGAAATATTTTTTCTCATCTTACTTTTTTTTTCCTGTCAATGAGGTAAAAATAATAAAACTACTCCAGAAATTTACTGAGCTCTTTATACATCTGAGGGTGCCATATATGTTAGCAGAAGTTTCTGTCCCAAAAGCTAGAACCCAAATATCTATACAAAGACTTATTATTAATTATAAATTCTTAGTACTGGCGAAAAATATGTTTCCAGCTCAGATCTAGGAAGTTCTTGTAGATGTTTTTACCTAGTCTTATGCCATTGAGTAGACTGAGCCTACCCAGGAGAAGACAATCACCAGAAAGCCACATTTGACTCTGTGTTAGAATTTTATTTTTACTTTCTCAGGTATTATCAGATGAACATGGCCCTGAACACTGGGTGACATTTGTAGTTGGAAATTACTGTTCCAAAAGCAAGTTTCCAAATAACCACATGGAGACTTAATATTAATTATCTATGCTTGTTGTTACTAACTAACTCTTGCATCTTAAATTAACCCATAATTTTAATCTTCATAACAGTACCTTTTTTCAGCATGGCAAGCTCATCTTGCTTCTCTCTGTGCCCTGGCTATTCCACCTTCTTCTTTCAGGGTTCTCTCAGCATGGTTCTCCTGCCTAACATCTATCTGCCTAGCAACTGGCTACTGGCTCTTTATTAAAACAATGAGAGCAACACATCTTCACAATGTACAACAAGACTATCTCATAAGACTTTAGGGTCCACATATTGAATTGGGAAGCATGAATGTTAAATCCTAGAATTATAGGACTGAAATTACTTCTGGTTCATGATATTACCCTTAAAATTACTTTTCAAATCACTTGTTATTGTCATTTTTATTTTTTTTTCATAGTTTCTTATTTTTGTTGATTAAACAATTCTGAAAGTGTCCTTTGCAGATAATATCTTAAAAAACACATCATTAGGAAGTATAAAATTCATCAGAGTAGAATGAAATTCATTAATTGAAACTGGAAAATAAAATAACTAGATTCATAGAGAAAATGTTCATTCAGAAATCACTAGAAACATTTTTGCTGTCTAGCATTTTCTAATTTTCTTGCGATATCATTGAATTTATTTGATACATGCTCTGCCAAATATTTTAGAATGAGTATTTATATTGTATAATGGAACAAACAATCATAACAGAAAATGTGAATTATAGCTCCTAAAATATGAATTGTGGATATAAATATATGTGACTTTGTTTTGTAACTACAGGATATAAAATTGCTTAATGCCATGCCTTTGATTTTTTATGGTCTTTTACATGAAGCTGCCTTCTACTGGGATGAAGGCCCTCATATATTCAGCAGTTAAATAGATGATCTGCTTCATCTTGACCTTTGGAGAGTCTATGTTGAGTAGGTTGCTCATTTTACTACTTCTACCATTTCTAGCTGTCTTCCAGTGGCAAGGGTGTTTCAAATATTTTCTAATCAAGCAAGCACCTTTACTAAAAGGTCAGCATACTAAAATCTATATATCAGAGATTAAAATTATGATTCACCTCTACCATGCAAGAAATTCTAATTAGAGAAGCACTACAATCATCATGGTCAAACCTAGCCTCAAATATTATGGACCCTCATTTACGATTACAGAATCCATACCCATATGCTAATAAGACAATGTACACTTTAACTGTGCTTACAATGTTTTTTCTCTTATTTTTCAGTTTTCCCTGTGAACTTTAAAGTACCCTTTCAGGAGGTATGTCAGAAAATATTTCTTCAAGGCTAAACAAACAAGGACATTATGCAATTTTGTGTGTTAGCTGAAGTTAATCCATTTAGAATATCCCACTTTATCACTGTATCTGATCTTTCCAGCCAACAATGGATTGAACAACACATATTCCAGAAGAAAAACAATGGAAGTTACAGACATATATAACAACCAAGTCATAATAGAAGAAATTGCTATTGAAAGAAACTTTCAGAAATCTATGGAATCAGTTTGAAACAGAATAGTAAACCTTAAACTAACAAAGAAATAGATTTTATGAAGTTAATTGTGTTTAATATTTATTTCTTTATTTTTTAATGTATGTGAAGGCAGAGATATCGGGCACTTAAAAGAAATCTCACACTGGCTCAGAGCTGAGAGATAGACATTTATGTAGGGGAAAACCTTAGAAATTAGGATTCTCTGCTTGAAAGGTGGATGGAGATGAGATCTAAAAAAGCCGAATGAGCAAACAGGAACAAGGCTGGGTGGAAAGAAGAGAACAGACGCACATCGACATCCAAGTAAATAGTCTATCAGGCCATGCCCCAGTAGGCAGGTAAACCTGCAGCACGTATGAGTGCTCTGTCTGCTTGTATGTTGGCATGCCAGAAGAAGAAATCAGATCCTATTATATATGATTGTGAGTCATCCTGTGGTTGTTCTGGAAGAACAACTAGTGTTCTCATTCACTGAAACATCAATTTAACCCAAAGATTCTAAGAGTTTTTATTTTAAATAAGTGTGTGTGTATCATTTATAAAATATTATATTCTATAATATGACTACAATTCATAAATTCTTATCTGTTTTCAGAAATGTGGATATTCTGATATATTGATTTATTTTGAATTGTAGTATCATTGCATCATTTTTATCTTCCTTCCAAACCCCTCATATACTCTTCATGTTTCCTATCAAATTTATGGCCTCTCTTTTCACTAAATAATTTATATTCATGTATATAATGTAAGACCTTTTTATCACCTGTTCAATCTGTATCATTCTACTTGTAGGCATGTTTTCAGAGCTAATTATTTAGTTTTCAATAAGCAATTGGTGCTGTTTTCCCTGGAAAAGACTATTTCTCCCACTCTCAGCTTTTTTTTTACTTGCCTTAAGTTTTCTCTACAGCATTCAGTCCTTCTTGGTTTTTCCCCCATCTACTTTAGTGTGTCTATTGTTCCTGTTATACTCATGTTTATGTAGTCAGACTGGTGAGGCTTTATTTGTGTATATCTCTGACATTCCCAGGAGACATAGTCTCACAGCAACCTTGATGATTCTCTTGTTTTGTACAGGTATCCACTGGGATTGGAATTCACAGCTCTGCATGACAACTGGTTATCCTTGTCTGTAATGGTTTCAATCTGTTTTTAAAGAGATGGTTCTTTGATCAGGGTTCTCCTAGGGTTTCTACCACGGCAAGGAAAACACCAAGACCAAAAAACAAGTTGGGGAAGAAAGGATTGGTTTATCAGCTTACACTCATACACTGCTGTTCATCACAGAAGGAAGTCAGCACAGGAAATCAAACAGGTAAGTTTCTGTGAGGCAAGAGCTGATGTGGAGGCCATAGCAGGATACTGCTGGTTTGCTTCATATCAGTTGCTCAGCTTACTTTGTTATAGAACCCAGGGACATCAGCCCAGGTATAGCACCACACACATGGACTGGGCCCTCCACTAGTGATCACTATTTGTAAAAGTGCCTTCTAGCTGGATCTCATGGAGGCATTTCCTTAACTGAGGTTCCATTCTACTTGATGACTGTAGCTTTTGTGAAGTCAGCACACAAAACTAGCCAGAACAAGGGATGAAGAAAGACCCACTTACCTGTGGGTATAAGCACAAACTTTTAGAGTATAGTTTGGAATTGTGCTAGATTAATAAAACGGTGATTGTAAATGATCATCCAAGATCCATGACTTCATTAGCTATGAGTTACTTTTCCAAGACCAGCTATGATTTCCCTCCTATTGTGAGAATCTTAAGTTCATTTAGAGAGATGTTACTTACTGACAATGCTTGTGCATCACTACTACACCCTTAAGGTTTTGATGATATGCTGGTCATTGTGGTCCATAGGCATCACAGCAGCATAGGGCTATTGTTTTGCTTTTGTCCTTTGGAAAGTCCTGTGGCTACTTCTGGTATCATGAGATCTAGTCTTTATAGAAGAGCCATTCATGTGTGTCCCAGCTCAAGGGCCTTTCATTCTGTGTCTGATGCACATGATGTTTTCAAAATAGGTAACTACCTTCCACCTCTGTGGAGTAAATACAGGCAATATCAGTGGGCTGTATGTTTTGGGAGTTTCTTGAACAACCCTAACCAACATCTAAATAGTGTACTTATTGTGAAATGTGCTGTGGTTCTTTTTAGGTGATCTTTGACTCTTGGAGGAAGTATTATCAGCACAGGTGCAATAATTTCACTTAAACTATATTTCTATATTTATACATAGACTTGAGTGTGCTAGGGAATAGTATAATTTCTCATGACATTTTCTATTATCCTTACTCTTATTGGACTCTTATTCTGCATTTATCGCCTTTCTCCCTGCCTAATTAAAGCCCCTTTCCACTTTTTTCTAATTACACATTCAGATTACTGTTCAGTTTCTGTTTCTCCACTTAATTGTCAAAATAATTTAGGTTTTTATGGTTGCCACAGCCCTGTAAATACATATATGTACATGTGTGTGGAGTGAAGACTTTTACATTGTGAATAGCCAAATTTTGAATTTCAGTGGGAAACTATGTATTATATACAGTATAACTTATAAATTATCAGAGTCAAGTGTTCTTAATTTTCTTTGAACTTTTATGTGTTATAAATCTCAGTAATTGAAAACTAATAAATTTTATATTGCCTATTGATGTAGGAGGGTCATCTGTCTATGTGTTTCTTTCATTGGTTAATAAAGANTTAAATGAATACAGTTTGTGTGTTGTTATTTCGGGGTATAAGCTAGTCGTGCGGGAGCTGGGCCGGACGAAAAGCAGGCCCGCTCCCTTCATTACTACAGCCTATACTTAAAATAGTTTTATTTCTATGAATATTTTGCTTCCATGTCTGTGAGTATATCACATATGTGCCTGGCTTCCAATGAGGCCAGAAGGGATCATCCAGAACTGGATTTAGAGATTGTTAAATTTTCTGTGTTGGTGCTTGGAATTGAACCTGGGCCTTCAGTTAAGAATAAGCAGTGCTTTCAATGCTGAGTCATTTCTCTAGTCCCTTTTTTGTCTTTTAATGATTCAAGTTTTCATCACTAAATATTTAGTTTTGCCTCCATAACAGTTCATCTTTATATTTTTATTCCAATAAAATATGCTATCATTTGAACTTTTCTTTTAATCAAGGAAAACATTTACATGCTTCCATCATATTACACCATATATCAAATTGTATTTAAACCATGTCTATCATTATTTTTATTTTAATATTTTTAATAGTTTTTCAAAATTTCATGCAATATATTTTGATCACATTCACTCCTTTACACAACCCTTTTCTGATCTGATATCTTTTTTTACCTACCTAAGTAGTGTTTATTTTTTTTAACTATCACGAACAATTGCTGGACCCCAAATTGTTGTATATATGGATTTCAATTGAAGGGTAGTTGACAAAACAGAGGCTGCACTCTTTTAGGAAACTAATTATACCTGACTCATCAGCTAATAATTGCCAATAGCTCCTTGGCTTGTTGTAGGACTTCATGCCACATTTCCTCATCCATTTGAATTTGGTGTGATTTAGGCTTTCACAGATATTATGTACTATCCCAAACCCCGTGAGTTCATATGGGCAGAATATATGCCATGTAAAGAAGACAGTAATTGCTCAATCTATTATATTTTTGCTGATAACATTCTTTCTTTTCTCTCTCCCAGAACTGATCTTTTAACCTTAGGAAGGGAGAGTGCAATATACACATTTCATTTAATGCTTAACATTCTTCAGTGTCTTATATCCTATATCATAGTCAGCTATGGCTCTCTGCTTTAGTAACTATATATTGCAAATAGAAGCTTCCATGATGAGGGGTAATAATACAATAATCTATGGTTATAATGATAAATAATTAGAATGCAGTTTAACAGTATAAAAAATTATCAGAATGATAGTAATATTTTTTCTTTAGTGCCTGTTACTTTTTAATCCCTAGATACTTATCCTGGTATTTGTAACTAATAGGAGCTTTATCTCATGGACTACCTAATGCAATAAAAATGGTTGGTTAGTCTCACACCATTCATGCCACTATTGTACTAATGGGCACGTCCTGCAAAGACAGTTATTGTTATAGCTCACAGGATTCACAGCCTGGTAAGAATGAAAATTATTTTTCTTCCCTAGTGTATGGTACCTTATATCAGAATAAAGTCAAAACTAGACAGTAAAGTCAAAACTTCAGTTCAGCACCAGATTTATTTCTCCATGTGGTATAACACAATTATGTGGTGTCTTCAGCAAAGAGTTTCACTGTCAATGTTTGGAGGGTAGCCATATGCATTGGGTAATGATTTTTAAGTAGGTCAGGTCCAGGGATATCACTGGACCACAACTCCAAAATAAAGAACCCATTATTTTTCCGAACTTATATTTATTAACTTGTGATATCTAGTAGGGGCTTTGTTGATCTTTTCTAGGATAACTCAATTTTAATCATCTCTTTTATTACACACACACACACACACACACACACACACACCAGATTTTTAAGACACTAAGATTTTCTGCATGGTAAACTTTATTACTCTTAATTCTGCAATAATGTGCTCAAAAGATCTTTAGTGTTATTTTTCTTCCTTTTCTTTATGAACAAGACCTTGATGGTACATGAATTAAGACAATTAATAAATGGAACATCATGAACCTAAAAAGCTACAAAACAGCATAGGACATCATAATTTGAATGATAAGACATCCTATAGATAAAAAACTCTCTCAGGTATACATCCCACATAAAATGAATATACAGTATCCATCCTCACACAGTGATAGCCAGGGACTTAAATACCCAACCTTGGGAACAGACTGGTCAACAATACAAAAATAAAACATAAATACAGGGGCTAAATGATTATACAAGCAAAATATTTACAGAACATTTTACTCGAATACAAAATAATAAACATTAGCAGCTCAAGGAACTTTCTCCAAAAGTGACCACCTGTTTGCACAGAAAAAAGTTTCAACAGATAAAAGATAATTAAAATAACACAGTATATCCTATCTGACCAACATAAATTAAAGCTGGGCATCAACAACACTAGAAACAATAGAGAGCATACAGACTGATGGAAACTTATCAGCTCACTACTGAATAAAAAATATGTCAAGACAGAAATTAATAAAGCAATATTCCTAGAACCTAAGAGAATGAAAACAAAACAGAATGTAGTGAAATCAGATCCAAGAGTTAAGTTCATAGCACTAGTGTCTACATAAAAAAATTGGAAGTATCTCATATTATTAACTCGAAGAAACATCTAAAATACCTAGAACAAAAAATGGAAAAATAAGATTCTTGAAGACAGCAGGAAATGACCACTCTTAGAACTAAAATCAATAAAACAGAAACAGACAAATACAAGAAACAGTTAAGCAGAGTTCCTTCTTTGAGAAAATCAATTAAGATTTATTCACATTATCTAAAATGCATAGAAACACCAAATTGACAAAATTAGAGATGAAGAAGTTGTCATAGAAGCAGACACAGGATATCCAGAGATCTATAATGGAAAATGTTAAATGCTTAAAATCCATCAAAGTGGGAAATTTACAAGGAATAGATAATTGGCTTGATATATACTAGCTATGAAATTTAATTCAAGATCAAATCAATAACATCATAGATGTATAATCATCAATGTAATATAACCAATAATTAAAAGCCTCATAACCAAAACAAAAAAAATAGGATCGTGAATTATAGGCTCAATGTCCTTAGTTTATGGCTAGAATCTGCTTCTGAGTGAGTACGTACCATATTCCTCTTTTTGGGTCTGGGTTATCTCACTCAGTAAAGTGTTTTCTATTTCCATCAATTTGCATGCAAAGTTCAAGATATCATTGTTTTTTGCTGCTGAGTAGAACTCT
>LOEQ01006399.1:54639-83045 GCA_001685075.1 Bramus lutescens | reverse complement strand
GTGTGTGTGTGTGTGTGTGTGTGTGTGTGTGTGTTTTGAGACAGGGTTTCTCTGAAGCTTTTCGAGCCTGTCCTGGAACAATTATATTTTGGGGGGTGGGATCTAATGTTACCCAGGCTCATCTTAAACTCATATCTCACTTAAGTCCTCAAATTTAAGTACTCAAATGACCTTCTTGCCTCAGCCTCCCTGGCATCTGAGAATATAGGGGAAGACAGTATAGACCTCACAATCTTCCTGCCCCAGCACTTGCATGTTAGGGTACAGCATATGTTATAGCACACTGCCTGGTATGTTCTTACCACTGGTCTGACTGTCAGCTAGGCTGTGCTGTCCTAGAGAGCCATCCCCTCAGCACAGAGGTACGTTTTCTTTTGGGGTGGGGTTGTCTCAAGACAGGGTTTCTCAAAGCTTTGAGCCTGTAGACCAGGTTGGCCTCTAGCTCAGAGATCGGCCTGTCTCTGCCTCCTGAGTGCTAGGATTAAAGGCGTGAGCCACCAGCACTAGCTATGAATTGAGTTTTGCATACTTTATTTTTTAAAAAAGTAGGGCATTGGAAAGACAGAAAATGTTTTTAAAGGCTATTGTCATCATAGTCTCTAGGGTTAAGATTTGGAAGCAAATGCATGTACCAAAAAGTATGCCACATCATGCAAAGTCGGTCCATGAAATTCTAAGTAACACAAGCCATGACACACACCTAAAACCCAACTTCAAAATTCTCTTGTCATACTCTATTCTTATTACTGGTGGGTTTACACATCACTAAAATGGACATTTCTGAATTAACACTGAAAATTAGAACCGTGTCAACACACACTAGATGACGACTGAATATCCAATATCCAAGAGACAGTCACGTGAAATGGCCACAAAGGATTTAAGAAGGAAAGCAAGTTTGCAAACCTCTCCGGAAGCAGTCTCAGCAGTTTTGAAGCCCAAACATACAAACTCTTCACATAAAGAATATGCAGATAAAGCCAGAAGAGTCATTAGCTGACAGTAGGGCACTGCCTTAACCTGTCTTCAACTTATTAACACTGTTTAAATCACAACTAACCAACCAATAAAGGTATGCCATTGGAGAGGAGACAGGTTGCAGGTTATCATGTACAAAATGGTTCATTCTGTTACTTCTTCTCCCCTTCGCTGAGTACTATTACACACTCTTCTGAGCAGAGGATGTATTTTGAAACATCAAATCTGACTTGGTACACTCCTATAATCCCAGCACTCAGAGGGCTGGGGCCAGCCTGGAAATATATATATTTCCAGACTCTATCTCAAAAAGTCAAAAATAAGGGCTGGAGAGATGGCTCAGCGGTTAAGAACACAGACTGTTCTTCCAGAGAAGCCAGGTTAAATTCCCAGAAGGCAGGTCACAACTGTCTGTAACTCCAGTTCCAGAGGATTTGACACCCTCACATAGACATACATGCGGGGGAAACACCAATGCACATAAAATAATTTTTTAAAAAAAGACAAAAATAGCTGGGGGGGGGTGGTTCATGCCTGTAATCCCAACACTTAGCATGGGGAGGCAGCATTCAAAGTCATCCTTAGATACATAGTGAGTGTGAGACCAGCTTGGGGTATGTGAGATCCTGTTTCAAATAAAAAAAATGAAGCAAAACCAAAAACTAAGCCAAACTTATTGTTCACTAAGTCACCCTAATTTGGTATATTTAATGTTTTCTGTAACATGTACCAAAAGGGGGAAGTATGGTCGAAGAGTATCAAAGACAGACCAGTGTTATCTCAACACTCATGCTGAAGTGTCTAACAGTCAGGAAGGTGGTGTGTTTGAGGCTCACAGGCAGGATGGCTGAGAGTTCTAAACTAGTTCTGGTTACATGAAACAAAACAAAGAAAAAAAAACAAGTAAAAAATATAAAAATTGAATAGAAAGACAACAGGCCAGCATAAAAGGACTCATTTGTAAGAGAAACATCATTAACTGGATTTTTATGATTGATGCAGTTTTTGTTTTGCTTGACACAGGGTCTCCCTGTATAGTCCTGGCTCTCCTGGAACTATGTAGATGAGTCTAACCCTGAACTCATAGAAATCCACTTGCCTCTGCCTCCCAAGTACTAGATTAAAGCTGTGAGCCACCAATCATGGCTGGTTGGTGGTTTTAATAATGGACCTTTGATTCTTTAGAAACAAAAAATAGAGAAGCGAACTCCCAAGGCTGTTTTCATTCATCCTCAGTGGGTGAACTCGCCTGCCAGGCTAACAAGCAGCAACGGTAATGGTCGACTCCTGAACCTGTGGGTCTGACAGGATTCTCTTAAACCTTTTAAATCAGTTAAGATCAGTAGTCACTGTGTCCACCCCAGTTACTTCTTGATTTATGGTTTTACTAATAATTTTAGTTTTCTGATAGTAGGAATTTAACTCAGAGCCACTCACTCTAGTACTGAGCTGAGTTATACTCCCAACCCAAGAGAAAAACAGTATAAAGAAAGACCTTAGCAAAACTGACTTGATGCACAAACACCAGATGCTTTGATTTGCTATACTTTTCCTTATTCGATTATAATCTTACAAAGTCTAATTTCATTTCCTTGCTGGGTGGGATGCTGGGGACTGGACCTGGGACTTTGTGCATGTATTTCCTTCAGCTGACCCAAGTGTTGCTATTCAATGGCTTGTGTTTGAGTAAACTGATGAGTTCAACAAGGTCATTCAGCTTAGTCTAAGCTGCTTGAAAGCACACCCCCTAAGCCAATGACTTTGGAAGTACCAAGTACTTATATTATGGTCTCCAATTATGAAGGAGAGGCCTGTTAGAGACTGGCTGGACAACCATAGATGTATTTACTATATTTTGGCTATACTCAGGATTTAGCTATATTCAGCTATTTTCAATTAGAATTGAAAATTCTGTCTTAATGACAGCTTTCAGAACCATCCCAGAGCCAGACACAGTAGCACATGCATGGAATCTTAGCACTTAGAATTGTCAGCTGAGTGGGATCAAAGTAGACCACAGCCCTGTGTCTATACTTAGTGAGATGCTATCTCAAAAACAAAACACACTACTCCCCAACAATCAAAAATCAAAAGCACAGAGGTGCTGATATCTTGATATATTTGGGATGTGAACAGTTTTTGTTTAGGTCTGGAATGTAGTCTTGACTGACCTGTGAAATATAAGTTGAAATGTATTTGAGTCTTCATGTATCAGGTTATTCTGAAAAATTCTGTAGTTTTGGCTATTCTTGTTCTGCTTCTTGAGACAGGGTTTTGAATTTGCTATGCAGCTGGTGATATTGGGATTACAGGTGTATGCCACCACAGATGGCTTCTTATTCTAAAGATTAGTAAAGCAGACAGTTTAGTATTGGTCTATAGGAACATGCACTCTTGTCCTGACATCTGAAGCCAAAGTTCTCAAATAGGCTCTCCCCAAGTATACTAGGTAAACCTGGCTGGTCAAGAGCACCAACTTGCGATTTACTGCAGAATATCCTACTGTCAAAATTTTAATTTTAGACATTAAAATTGGGTCAACAAAAAGCAAAACTCCTTTGACAGAATTTTTCTCTAAAATATGATTAACTATAAAAAATGCATCTTTTTTTGGTGGAGGCTGTTGAGACAAGCATCACTAGGTAGCCCAGGCTAGCCTCAAACTTTCAACAATCCTCTCTCTCCAGTGGCAATCATAGGTTTAAGCAACCATTTCAGGCAAAAATGTATCTTATGGCTCTAAAAATCCCTGGAACCAATTAAGTAAGAATTAAACCATTGTTTTATATGGCTTTTTGATAATTCTGTGTATTTGTTTTCTTTTAGATTCAGTATTCATTCCTACAGAGGAAGCCCTAAACATTCAAGTCTGAAGTGTGACAGTAGTATAAACATGAGTCAGACATGTTAAAAGCATACTAATAAGTCAATCAGCTTGTTTTTTTTTTTTTATAGACGGGGACTCTCATGTAGCCCAGGCTGGCTTAGAACTCACAATCCTCTTGCCTTCATATTCTATATTATAGGCCCCCCTTGCCCAGCTTAAACTAGCTCCCCTCTAAACTTAAGTATTTGTGAATTATTTAAAAATATCATTTTAAAATTCTATTAAAAGCATTTTAGATGTATAGGAATAAAATGTGGTCAGAAGAAATTTCAGGTTAAACCCGCTCACAAAATGAGCTGCTGCTGTACTTGTTTGGGATGGGTCTCACTATCATGCTACCTGCTCTGTAATGCTTTAGATTAAGGGCAAGTGCTACTAAGCTTCCTTAGTAATAAAATAAAAAATTTGCTCTGTTTTGTGAGAAACAGTTTTCCTCTATGACCCAGGCGGGCTTGTTACTCTGTAGCCTAAGCTCATCTCTAACTTCTAGTTCCTTCTGTCTCACCCTTGTGATTACTGGATTATAGGTCTCCACTATTCCCACCTTAAAATGAAAATTAAGTTTGTTGGTAACTTGATATATCCCAGGTTTGTAGGACAATAACTGATCCTTCATTATATCAACTATCTTAAAGGACAGGCAACCGTCTAAATGACGTCCATCAAAAAATTTCCTTTTACCCACTCGGCTGCACGTTCAACCATTTAGCAACAGCCTATTCTTCTCTTGCACGTTTGGAAGTGAGATGTGGACATCCTTCTCTAACATGAACACATAATGAAGATACACTGTCTCTCTGACACAGATTGGCCGCAAACTCATGGCACCTTTCCCTGTGTCTCAGTCTCCTGAGTGAGTACAGGTATAAGCCATTTATGCTAACAGATAACCATATTTTATCAGAAGAAAGAAAATTAACATTTCTGTATGTAGTTCTGGGTATAGAATCCATACATGCTAAGAACACACTCTACCACTGAGCCACACCCCAACTCAAGGTTAAATTTTTATAGCAAATTTTCTTTTGTCAATTGTATTTTAACTAAGCAAGTTAACTCTGTAAATAGTCTCTACTCCACTGAATAAAAATGACTTTGGAAAAGAAGGGGTAAAACAGGCAGTTTAACCAGCGACATTTAAAAAACTGCACTCTTACAGCATGACAGCCAGTGTCTGTGACGTTACACTGTTGAACTGGGCGAGTAGTTCTAGAGTAGCCTGCAGAAAGAGTCTGTGCTCCCAGCCTCCAGCTTGGAGAACAGCTCCCGCTCCCGGCCTTGGGAGAGGGGCTCAAGGAGAATCTGTCCATTCTCAGAGTAAGGAGCAGGGTCTAATTCCTCTTCAACCCCGCCCTTCTTTCATGGCTTCTCTTTCCTTTTTCTTTGACTACCATCCAGGCTCCAAACAGCAGAGCTTCCAGAGACACAACAGTTTCCACTCGTACAAACAAGTGCATCTTGTGGAAGACACACAGAGAACGAAGGCATTTTTATAGAAGCATAACAAATCTTACAATCGAACAGTGCTGATGTTGCGTCAGCAGCCCTGCTCACGCTGCTAATTACCTGGAAGGGCTCGAGAGAAGTCTGGCCTAAGGGTTCGTGCAATTTATCATAAGACTGTAGAATCTCAAGCACAGGTTAAGTTCAAACATGAAAGATTTCCTAAAAGACAATAATGAAGGAAGACCTTTCTCCTCCTAAGTTAAAAATCACAGAACAAATCAAACTGTACATTAACCAAGCCCAGATGGATCACAGGACTCTTACCACAGACACCCCCAAACCAGAGAGCACACCATTCCAATGAACCACCACAAAAATGATTTCCACTGTTCATTTCCAACTATCTATGGCTATCAATTCAGTCGGGCCTGGGGCTGCTTTTTACAGGGAGGGGGCCTCCCATGGCGCACAATGTGCTTTTCTAAACTGTCCAGAATGGCTACAGCAATCTGCTGGACATAGGGGTCTGTCTGCTCATGCTCTTTGATGTTGTACAAATGCTGCAGTCCTCCTTCTTCAATCAGCATACTGCAATACCTTGAAGCTGAAAGAAAACATGACATTTCTCTTAAAATATTTTTTAAGTTTTGAAGTTATCCCACAAACCAAACAAGTTCTCCAGAGCTTAAAACAAAACAAAATACATCAAAGGCCAGGCATGGTGGTACATGAAGTATATCTACATACTAAAGACTCTGTCAATAATAAAAAAAAAAAAAGGCGGATTTCCATGAGTTCAAGGCCAGCCTGGTCTATAGGAGCTAATTCCAGGACAAGAGTCTGCCTCTATTAATCTCTTTATTTCTTTGAATTCAGGAATCTTAAAAAAATTCTTATTTTATGTGTATGGGTATTTTGTCTACTTCTCTACATGTATGTCTGTGTATCCCTTTTATGCCAGGACCCAGTGAAAGGCAGAAAAAGGTATCAAATCCCCTGGAACTGGAGTTACAGATGGTTGAATTACTACGTGGATGCGAGAATCCCAAACTCAGATCCTCTGGAAGAACAGCTGGTGCTCTTAACTGCTGAGCCATCTCTTTAGCCCAGCTTTTTGTTTTGTTGAAACAGAGTTTCTCTGTGTAGTCCTGGCTGCCCTGGAACTTGCTCTGTACACCAGGCTGGCCTCGAACTCAGAGATCCACCTGCCTCTGCCTCAGGAGTGCTGGGATTAAAGGCGTGCACCACCACTGCCTGGCTACCCAACTATTTTTTAAGTGTGCCTATTTCTTTCTCTCTTTCTCTTTCTGATTTGTTTTTCTTGTAAGACATGGTCTTGTCATGCAGATCAGACTGGCTTTAAACTTTTTGACCCTGTCTCAACTTCCTTAATGGTGGGACCTAAGTGTGCCACCAAGCACACCTGCCAAACACTTTGGAAAGATTCACTTAATTCGTAACATGACCTAAATCTCTTACTCTATATTTTAAAGGTATCTTGGGCCTGGGAAAAAGGTTCAGTGGGTACGAGAGTTTGCTGTCCAAGCACGAGAGACTGAGTTCTAGAACCCACATAAAAACTCAGGCATGGCCATGTGTGCATGTAATTCCAGCTTTATGGGATGAGAAAGGTCAGTTCCATTAAATCCCTGGCCAGCCAATCTACTCAAAACAGCAAACTTCTGGTTCAGTGAGAATAAGGCAGAAGGCAAGAGAGGAAGACACCTACGCCCCCCTCTGGCCTCTGAATGTCTACGTGTGGGTACATGTACCCACAAAATCATGTGTATATCTCTCACACACAGAGAGAAACACACACGTGCACACACACACTTGCAAGTAAATGTACTTAAAAATCAGTGCAGCCAGGGGTCATGGAGCACCCCTTTAATCCCAGCACTTGGGAGGCAAAGACAGGTGGATCTCTGTCAGTTCAAGTCCAGCCTGGTCTATATAGTAAGACCTATTTCAAACAAAACAGAAAACAGTGGGATTATACACTTTAAAAATTGCTTTTGAGCTGGGTGTGGTGGCACACCTTTAACCCCAGCACTAAGGCAGAGGCAGGCAGATCTACATGAGTTCAAGGCCAGTCTGGTTTACAGAAAGAGTTCCAGAACTGGCTCTGTAGCTACTGCGAAACCTTGTCTTGACACCCCCACCCCCCCAAAAAAACCCAACCCAAACCAACATCTTTAAAAACAAAACAAAACAAAAACCTTTGTCTTTCTGGGCACACACACACAAACATCTTGTCCAGCCATG
Source organism: Bramus lutescens (assembly GCA_001685075.1). Lineage (NCBI taxonomy): Eukaryota > Metazoa > Chordata > Mammalia > Rodentia > Cricetidae > Bramus > Bramus lutescens. The sequence goes on along the minus strand of LOEQ01006399.1, from coordinate 75,469 downwards.
TTCTAGGCATGGTGGTACATATCCATCTCACCACTCAGGAAGTTGAGGGACGAGAACTGCTGAGAGTTTATGGCCAGCCTAAGCTATATAGTCAGTTCTGTTCCAGCTTGTCAGGACTACATAGGAAAGACTCAACAACCCTTCACCCCTCAAAATGACTTTCTGTAAAGGAGCATTTCACCTAAACCATAGTTCTAATTTTGGTACATACGGTTCTTGCTGCAAACATGTTGCATGGCCCAAACTGCCCACAGCTGGACTCCCGGTGTTGTAAAACAGCCAAGCAGTGGGAAAAATGGATTAAAGGACCTAAAGGTTCAAAACAAAAGAATCAAAGTTACATTTTACACAAGCATCATTTTCTAAGCAGTGATTCTTACATCATTAAGAAAAGGCATGCCATTTCTAGACTGATACAAAGGGTCAATACACATCTTCTCTTTGTCACGGCTACTTCAGAAAGGATTGCATTGAGACACGGTGGCACACAAAAGGTATTTAACACACTGTATGAAGGGAGGGGGTGTGGGTTTTTCAAAAGTTTTTTGTTTTGTTTTCCGTTTTGGTCTTCCCCCTTAGATATCTGAAAAAATACACTTTACACTTTAAAATTAGAAGAAGACAGGTGTGGTAGCTCACACTTTTAATCGGGAGGCAGAGGCTGATGGAGTTCTCTGAGTTTGAGGTCAGCCTGGTTTACAGACTGAGTTCCAGGACAGTCAGAGTGACGAAGAAAGATGTGTCTTTAAAAAAACAAAAACAGGTGGGGGGATGGTGGGGGAAGAAGAAGTAATGGCGTGCATATTAATAAAGGGAGTCATTCACCAAGGAGCTGGAACAACTAAACATACAGATGCACCAAAGGCATCTGGGGCTGCTAGCTTCAGAAAAAAACACAGCCTGAGCCACATAAGAACCTTAAAAGAATAACCTAATGGTGTACCCTCACAGGCCTAGAAAAACAGGCACACCCCAACACAGTGCATGAATGAAACAATAAACATGGATGAAAGCTATAAACATGGAGATTAAAAACAGCGTACAGAATCAATCAAGTAAAGAGTTGCTTCTTAGAAAAAATAAAATTGGCAGTTCACTTAGGCAAACTAACCAAAAGAAAGAGATGACTCACACTAATACAATTAGAGATTTTAAAGATGTTGTAACAGATTACAATGAAGTCCTTAGGATTATTAGAGAATATTTGAGAAAGTATATTCCAGAAAATTGGAAAAATTGATAAAATTCTAAATGATCTACTAAAATTAAGCCAAGAGGACATACACAACTTAAAACAGATTCATAACAAGCAAAAAGATTGAAAGAGGGTGGAGGAAAGCAGGAATGGTGGTGAACCTTTAGTTCCAACACTCAAGTGGCAGACAGATCACAAGGAACTAAAGGTCTAAACAGTGAGTTCAGGGCTAGCCAGGGTTATGTAGTGACACCTGCCTAAAAAATAAATAAAATAAAATAAACCAACTGCCAAAACAAACAAAAATATCCAAAAGTAAATTAAATTCTTACAGAGCAAATTTAAGAACACATTTAGAAGACTGTGTATCATGACCAAGCTGGCTTCATTCCATGGATTCAGGATAGCTCAACAAATGCACACCAATAAACAGCACATAAACAGACTTGAGAACAAAAATATTGATCATCTCAACTACCAAAGACCTTTTACAAAGTTCGGTCCTCATGATAAAAGTCTGAGCAAATTAGCCTGATACAACAGACCCATGTAGGCTCCCACTATACACCAAATGGCAAAAAGGTATTTCCTTTAAAACCAGGACTGAGACAAAGGTGTCCACTTTCTCCGCTGTTACTTAATTTAGGACTCAAGTTTCTAGAGAAATAAGACAAAAGAATGTAATAAATGAGGCACAAATGGGAAAGGAGGGTGTCAAATTATTATTTGCAGATAATTCTTAGTTCTATTAAATATTTTCAGCAAAGTAGCAGCATACAAAACCAATATCCCTATAGTGGTATATTACTTGTGTTTTAATAAATAAAGATGGCCTGAAGTGCAAAGCAGCCACACTAGTCAGCCATACAGGACAGGGAGTGGTGGCACACACCTTTAATCACAGCACTAGAGAGGAATATAAAACAGGAGGAGACAGGCCTCACACTCAGTATGATTCTGAGGATTCGTGGAGGCAGGATCTCATTTCAGTCTGAGGATTTCAGAGGTAAGAGCTAGTGGCTTGGCTGCTTTGATTTTCTGATCTTCAGGTTGAATCCCAATATCTGTCTCTGGGTTTGTATTATTCGTGCTATAAACCACCAAATCAGTAGCCTTTCTATATTGCAGTAGCAATTTACTGAGAAATAATTCAAGGAAGAAAATTCCATGCAGAATAACTTCATAAAAAATAACATATCCAGAAATAAACCTAGCCAGGGAACTAAAATCTTCTAGAATGAAGACCTGAAGACATCAAGAAGGAAACTGGAGGAGATACTGAAAGACAGAAAGGCCTCCAAGCTCACAGCCGGTGTAATTGATGGTGTGAAAATGGTCACGTGACTGAAGGCAACTTGCAGATTCAACACTACCTCTATGAAAATCCAATGACATTCTTCACAGAACTAGAAAAGCCACCCTAAAGTTCTCATTAAAATGCACAAGCAGGACTGTGACATGGCCTCTGGGGTAAACACCTGCAGTGCAAGTCGGCTGAGAAAGTGAGCTCCAGACCTTGGACAGAAAACAACTGACTGGCAAAGGTTCTCCTGACTGACTGACTGATGCACATCATGACATGTTGGCAAGAGCACCCCACACACAAATAAATAACAATCTACTTTTAAAAAGAAATAGAAAAGATCCTGAATCTAAGCAGAAAAGAGCACTGCTGAAGATGGTAGACCTCGAACTATACCACAAAGCCATAACGAAACAGCACGCACTGGGACAAAACCAGACATGTAGGCTAGTGCAATGAAAAAGGAGGACTCAAATACACCTACAAAACTATGGCCACCACCTTTGACAGTGGAGAGATGGCTGAGCAGCTAAGAGCACTGGCTGCCCTTCCAGAGAAGCAGAATGACTATGTATGGAAAGCAAGAGGCCAGAGACGGGGAGGAAGGGAAGGCAGTGTGGGTAAGAGCAAAAATACAAATAAACACTTTGGTCCTGCTTTTTACTTTCTTTAAAGGCTTCTGAAATACTGGCAGATACCATCTTCTTTAGAAACACTGAGAAGTTTTAATATTCTGCTAGCTCTTTTGGGCCCTGACTGCCAAGGCACAGTATCTTTCAGTCCAGGAATATCCCTCCTCCAACCGCTCTTGCTCTCCAATAACCAAGCTGAGACCACTCAGATTGAGGCTTGTGCTTCCTCTCTCCAGTTCTCCTTGGTCTATAATAAGAATGCCCCTTTGGAGCACACGCCCTTTTTAATCCCAGCACTGAAGAGGCTGAGGCAGGCAGATCTCTGTGAGTTTGAGGCCATCCTGGTCTACAGAGCAAGTTCCAGGACAGCCAGGGCAACTAAGAGAAACCCTGTGTGTGTGGGGTGGGGGAGAACAAACCTAGGAAACAAAGAGCCCCTCAGTCATTAGGAGGTACCCTCTACCATCAGTCAGAACCGCTTGTGTCATAGGAAAACACTGTAATTTGGACCACATAATCCTTTCACTCTTCAGAATACCAGGAGCTACTTCTGTGGTCATGAGCTTCTTATACAAAGAGGAAGCTTGCATTCAACGTCCACTACAATGAGTTTCTTTTTTTTAACAATGCTAAATACTCTTTATTTGATATACATAGACCACAGTAAGTGCCTTTCAATGGTAAAAGGCAATATCCTTTGACTTAGGGAATTCTAATAAAATAACACTATTGAGTCAAGAATAAGCAGTTGCCTCCTGACCTTTAGCCATTTGCCTGTAACGGCAGGGAGTACAAACTTTACCACAGGCGAATCTTCTCATTTCTGAGATGGTGACAGAATTTCCCCAGTGTTTAAACATATTCATATGTCCAATTACATAAATTTAATTATAAGACCATTTAGCAGGTTTGAGGTGACACCCCATCTTTGTGGAAAGTAGAACTTTAATAATTAAGTCCAATCTTATCTTGCGAAAGGGAGAGCAGTGACAGCGTTTATGCAACTGGAATCATTACTTTTATAAAAGATCATATCCACTTTTCTACAAGTCAGTTTTACTTAAATCAGGACTGTCCAACGAAACATTGTTAGCCATTCATGATCTGAATTTTGGGGTATAAATTAAATTATGGTACACATTAAAAGTCATTAGACATTTGTTTTGTAATAAATAAGGCAGTGGAGTTACTCCTTTGTAGCATTTTTAAGATAAGCTATTAGGCGACCCTCTCTTCCTCCTTCTTTAATTCCAGTGAAGATCGTTTTTGTTCCAGGGATGTACTTTTTGGGATTCTCCAAATACTCCATCAGGGTATCCTCTCCCCAGGTGATGCCTTTGTTCTTGTTGGCATTTGTGTATGAGAATCCAGCCACCTGACCTGTCTTCCTCCCAAACAGACCATGGAGGTTTGGTCCAGTCTTATGCTTGCTTCCCTTTTCCAGTGTGGCACTGGGCATACTTCTGAACAAAACTCTTCTTGCCTTTCTCAACATCACCCATTTTTAATTCGCTCTCGGGTAATCAACACCACAAATGCTGCTGCGATGCGAGGATGGACTTCCCACTTTCTAGCCCAAGGACATGCCCTACAATGAGTTTCTGACAGTCAATGGCTGGGAAGGAGACATCCTGCTTCATCTTGACATGAACAACTGCCTAGGGAACACCATGAAAAAGAACCCTGCCTTTCCTACTTTTTTTTTTGGGGGGGGGGCAGAATACAGAATCAGTATATAGCCCAGGTTGCCTTAAATGTGTTACGTAGCCTAGCCTACTCTCCTACATTTGCCTCTTTTTTTAAGTTATTATTACTGTGTAGTGTGTGTGAGTGCATGTGCAACAGCAAGCGGTCAGAGGACAACTCTTGGCAGTCAATTCTCTCTCCACTCTAGTGGAGGGAACCTAACTTAAACTGTCAGGTAAGTTCTTACCCACTGAATTATCTTGCCTCTTGAGTGCTGGCGTTATAGAGATAACACACTGGGCCTTAAGATACACACTTTAATCCCAGCACTAGGGAGGCAGAGGCAGGCATGGATCTCTGTGAGTTTGAGGTCAGCCTGGTCTAAGAAGCAAGTTCTAGGATAGCCAGGACTGTTACACAGAGAGACCCTGTCTCGGAGGACCAAAATAGACAGATAGACACACAGGCAGACAGACAGATACTTTAAAGACCTTGATGTATAAAATAGGAATGGAGACCATCAATAATAACTGACAGAACACCACAGAAGGCACAGATTTGCTTTTCTCTTTGTGTTGTTCTAAACAAAATGGGTTTAAAAACTGTCCAAGAGGGGTTGGAGAGATGGCTTAGCAGTTAAGAGCACTGGCTACTATTCCAGAAGCCCCAGGCTGGATTCCCAGCTCCCACATTGGTTCACAACCATCTGCAACTCCAGCTCCAGAGGATTGATTCTATGGTCTCTGAGGGAACTGCATGCATATGGTACACAGACATACAATCATGCCAAACACTGACCATCCACACAAAATTAAAATCAAATCTAAAACAAGTAAAAAACATACAAGAATGTATGAAGTAACCAATAAAAATAAGTTGTAATAAAATTATACAGCAATGGGAATATTTCAGAAAATAATTTGCCTATATTGTCACTTAAATGTCATAGACAGATTTAGCCTTCCAGAATGCGGTTTTTGTTGTTATTGTTGTTGTTATTATTATTATTTTTTTGGGGGGGAGAAGGGTAGGATGGGAGTTGAGGTCTCCTGTAGCCTAGGATGACCTTCAACTTCTGATCTTCTTATCTCCACTGCCCCAGAATTAGCATTTCTATCTCAGGCAGTCACACTCAGTTTATGTAGTGACAGGGATCCCAAGCCCAGGGTTTTATAAATCACAGACAGCACTGTACCAGGTAGAGAACCTAAGCCTTCTCAGCCTCTTTAAATTTGAACAGCAGAGAACAAATTCCAGGGAATCTACTTTCAATAAATATGGATAAAGAAGAGAATGTTGAATGAATAGTAGAAAATAAATCAAAATACTTTTTAAAGCCCCCTTGAGACTGGGTCTTGTCCTATAGCCCAGGCTGGCTGGGAACTTAGCAATCCTGTCTCAGCTTCTTCAGTGCTGGGATTATAAGCATGTACCACCATGAGCAATTACTTTACATGACTTTACTCAAAACTAATACTATGAGAGATATTTGAAGTAAAGATTAATAATCATGCTAATTACCTGTATGCTACCATCTCACACTCTGGAGTTGGCCATTTCAAAATAGCTGAATGCTAGAAGACATAAAACATAGGATATATTACAATACTAATTTTTTTAGCAATATTACTTCATAACGAAGCTTTCATACTTAACTATAACAAATTTAACTTATATCACTCCAGAAAATACCAAATGACCCTACCAAATCATCAAGAAGAGAATTCCTCTGGCTACGGCTCAAGGTCCATGCTTGTTCACCTCTGGATATTAAGTGGGCGATAATCCCAGCTGCAAAGTAACTGACTTCTACTTCCACACTGTGCAGGAGACTGCTGATATGGTCTATGAAATCCTTCCACATTAGTTCAGAATGTAGCTCTTGTACTTCAGCTATATTGTTCTGGGAGAAAAAGAAGGTATAAAAGTTAGTTTTAGCTGGACGGTGGTAGCGCATGCCTTTAGTCCCAGCAGAGGCAGGCAGATCTCCGTGAGTTCGAGGCCAGCCTGGTCTACATGAGCTAGTTCCAGGACAGGCTCCAAAGCTACACAGAAACTGACTCGAAAAACAAAACCAAAACAAAAAGTTAGTCTTATTCAAATTAAATGGTTAAGAGGACTGTTTTCAGACACTAGACAAGCACTCCTGGTATCTACGACAAAGTATGCTGGTCGCTTTGCAGTCTGGAGTAGAGGTAAGGGAATAGAGGTGGTTTGGGTAGTAAATGTCCCCTATACTCTTAGATATCTGAACTGATGATGCTGTTGAGAGGTTTAGGAAGTGTGGCCTTGTTGTAGGACTTTATCACTAGGGGCTTACTTCAAGGTTTCAAAGTCTTGCACCATTCCTGGTGCCCCTTCTGTGTCATGCTTGTAATTCACGATGTGAGCTGTCACCTATTCCTGCTGCCATCCTGATACTGGCTGTCATCATGGAGTCTTTCTTTAAAAAGTTTTTTTGACTAAGTTCAACACTAGCCTAGTCTACACAGCTTGTGTGTGAGTGTGCATTAGGTGTATGCAGTGCAGAGCCCAGAGGCCAGGGGAAGGCTTGTGATCCCCTGGCTGGAGCTGCAGGTGGTTGTGATTCTCCATATGGGTGTAGAGATTTGTCCTGGGTCTTCTGAAGAGCAACTAACACTTTCTTTTTCCTTTTTTCAAGACAGGGTCTCACTCTGTAGTCAAGGCTATCATCAGTCTCACAGAGATCCAACTGCCTCTATCTCCCGAATATGGAATTGAGGGTGTGCACCACTATACAAAACTTGTTTTATCTTTTTAATTTAATAATCATATCTGTTTTCCATTTTCTCTAGATGTTCAAAAACAACACAACATCATCTTTGTATATTTCTTCTGTTTTTTTTTCTTAGACAGGTCTCACTACAATGTAGGTCTGCTCTGAATTTACAGATTCACCTGCACTACCATATCAGCTTCCATCCTTCTTTCTTCTTGAGACAAGGTATCAGGGAAACCCTGGCTATGCAGAAGAAGATGCTTTGAACTTCTGATTCTCCTGTGCTTACCCTTCATCTTCCAAGTGGTAAGACTACAGGTGTATGTAATCTCATTCTTATACTTTTTACTCACGGTTTATACTTTCTTTAAACACCCAAATTTATGTGATGAAGAGGATGGAAACCAAGTTTCATGCATGCTAGGCATGCACTCTTCTAACTGACCTATATCCCCATTTACTTATTGTGTGTATGTGTGTGCCTCACATGTATAAGTCAGAAGACAACTTGGAGGTGAGTTCTTCTATCATGTGGTTTGAGGATCAAGCTCCTATCTTCAGGCTCCTGTAGCACAAATAATAAAAAAAAAAACCCAGGGACAGATATTGGGGTTCAAGCTGAAATCAGAAAAGTAAAGTGGCCAGCCACTGGCTCTTACCTCCACTGAAATGGGTGACCTACCTCCAGAAATACTCAGACTGAGACTGACCCTGAGACCTGTCTCCTCCCGTTTTATATTCCTCTCTAATGCTAGGATTAAAGGCATGTACCACCACCGCCCAGCCTCTATGGTTAACTAGTGTACTAGTGTGGCTGTTGGGATTAAAGGTGTGTGTCACTACTGCCTGGTCTGTACGGCTGACTAGTGTGGCTACTTTGCCCTCTGACCTTCAAGTAAGCTTTATTTATTAAAACACAAATAATATACCACTCCAGGTTCTGCGGGGAGTATCCTAACCAACTTGGGCCTTGAGGGCCCAAGCAGCAACTTTCAATGTACACACTCAGAAAATAATTATGCTTTTGAATTAATCAGGAATGGTGTATAACTTACCAAGAGACCTAGAACTTTTTGTTGAATGGATGACTCAGTTGGGAAAGACTGTACAAAAGAAAGAGAATGTGTAACTATCTAAAGAAACAAATATAACAAATAAGTGTTCAAAGAAATCACCCACATCCAGCTGCTAAGTATATTCTCATTCTAACCTCTAGAACTCTCATGAAGAGTTCCAACCCTTGATTTTCAATGAAGTGTCTGCATGTTGTTGGGGATTCATCTGTGAGGTTCCAGAGTGCACTCAAAGTAAATTTCAATGTAGTATCCACTGAATTTTGATTAGTTTTCTGCTTCACTATTTGAAGAAGTTGCTAAGGAAGAAAAAGAGAACTTTTCATTGTTGAGTTGTTGTCATAATTTGAGATTACCAATAAGCACAAATCCATGAGGAATATTCTCATAGTTTAAAGCATTCCCTGTAAAGGTTAAAACTTTGTCCGTCCGTCCGCCTGTCCGCCTGTCCATCCGTCCATCCATCCATCCATCCATCCATCCATCCATCCATCCATNNNNTCCATCCATCCATCCATCCATCCATCCACCCACCCACCCATCCATCCATCCATCTAGTAGAGGGCGCGTGTCCAAGTCACAGCATGTTTGTAGAGATCTGTGAGTTCCACCCTGTGGGTCCTGGGGATTGAAACAGGGTTGGCAGGAAGCATCTTCTTGCTGAGTCATCTTGCTAGCCCTAGTATGTTTTTGTATTGTTTCTTCAGGTAGTTTTGCTATGCAACCCAGGGCTAGTCAACTTGACACAAGCTACAATCATTTTGGAAGAGGGACTCTCTCTCTTTTTTAAAATCATTTATTTCAATTTATTTTATGAGTATTGCTGTGAAGGTGTTAGATCTCCTGCAATTGGAGTTACAGACAGTTCCATGTATCGTTGGGAATTGAACCTGGGTCCTCTAGAAGACTAGCCAGTGCTCTTAACCACTGAGTCATCTCTCCAGCCCCTCAAAGAGGGCTCTCAATGAGAAAATACCTCCGTAAGATTGTAGCCAATTCTGTAGTGTACTTCTTGATTAGTACTTGCTATAGAAGGGCCCAGCCCATTGTGGATGGTGCGTTTTCTGAATAGGTAGTCCTAAGGATGTGTAAGAAAGCAGACAGGGCAAGCATTCCTCCATGGCCTCTGCATCAGTCTCTGTCTTTCCTAGATGACAAACTAAGATGAAATAAACTCTTTCTTCTCCATCTGATTTTGACCCTGGTGTTTTATCACAACAACAGAAACCCTAAGAAAGCAGCCAAAGCTAGCCTCTAAGTCAAGATTCTCCTTTCACAGTCAACAATTCCTTAGTCTGGACCTTCATTTTTCCTTCTTATCCTTCCCTTATTTCTATTTGTTTTTCTGTAAACAATAGTTTATTTAGTACTGTGTAGAACTGCAAACTGGACTATATGAAGAGTACTTATTTGTGTTCTCTCTCCCCTCTCTGTTCCTCTCTTGGTCCCTTTCTCTGTGAACAGGGTGGGTCTCATGTCACCTTAAACGCACTATATACCAAGAATGATGTTGGACTCCTGTCCTCCAGCATCCACCTCCCAAGTGCTGCAATTGCAGGCATGTACTACCACACAGGGTTTATGTGGTACTGAGGATGCAAGTGTTCACTTCACACACGGAGCTATATCCCCAGACCTCTGTTTGTTCGCTTGCTTGCTTGCTTGCTTGCTTGCTTTCCTTCCTTCTTTCATGTGTGTACAGTATCTTCTTTTTTTTTTTAAACTCATTTTGATTTTGTGCCGTATGTGTGCGTCGTGTGTGTGTGTGTGTAACACAATGAAATGTATGAAGGACTGAACTTCTGTAGTGAGAAGAGAGCTTGCAGAAGTTGGTTCTCTTCTTCCACCACTAGGTCCCAGGGATTGAACTCAAGTCACCAGATTAGGTGGCAGTTGCCTTACTGCTGAGCCATCTCACTGGTCATGAACCAACTATCTTAAGTGGTCATAGAATACCATTCTAATAAAGCCTGGGACTTAAGAAAATGAAGAGGGGATGAAGGGAGACAAAACTAGTATTTTTTAACTTACAGTTAATAGTACTTATAGTATCATTTCCCAGGGACACAAACTGAATCTAAAATATTAAGTAATTTGGTCATAATCAACTTGATAAAAGAGTTATAAGGCCTAATTCTAATAAATTTCAAGTTTTTTTTTTTTTAAGGAAAAAAGGAAAAGGCAGGCGTGTTAGCTCACACCTGTTTAACACCCGGACTTAGGAGACTACGGCAGGAGGACTATCACATCTTCTAGTCCCTCCTGGGCTACACACAATGGTAAGAGAATTGAAGTTAACATTGGATATTAAGATGACAATAGCTTTGACATGTCTTCTCGTAAGCTACGTCTACTGTAACTAGCCTGGTCTACAGAGTGAGTTCTAGGACAGCCAGGACTGTTACACAGAGAAACCCTGTCTCGAAGCCCACACCCCCCAAAAATCAAAACGAAACAAAACAAAATTGAATACAATCATTTAGAAAAAGTAAATTAATTAAAAATATAGAGAGAAGCCAGGACAGGGGTGGTTCTGTAGTAGAAAGCCGATTTAGTATGTGTGAAGCCCTGGCTTAGCTCCCCAGGAACACAAACACCTATACCCATATATACCCACAAAAGATATACCACACTACTTGTTAGGAGGAAAAAAGAAAAGAGAAGAATATTATTAGGGACTGGGGAGATGACTCAGAGATTAAGAGCACTGGCTAATCTTCAAGAGGATCTGGGTTTAATTATCAGCACCCACATGGCAGCTCAAAACTGTAATTCTAGTCCCATGGGATCCAATTTACTCCTCTGGCATCCACAAGCACCAGGTCACCTCCACGCAGTGCAGACATACATGGAAACAAAGCACCCATACATGGAAAATAAATAATATTTTAAAAGTTAAAAAACAACAAGAAACCAAACAAACAAACAAACCAAACCACTATGTAGTGTTCTAAAAAGAGGGAAAATAAACTTACCCGGACAATGAAGAGCTCAGCACCAAGCTGTGCGGTTTGTTCTGTAGAAAGCTGGAAGCAAATAGAAGACAAAGTAAATGTCCAAGTATTCATGGGTATAAGTTTAGTATAATTCATAGCTAGACTGAAAAGCTCATTAGCCTCCAATTCTGCAACACTTAACACAAATAAGCAGGCTAGCAAAGAGGTGTACTAACTTTTCTGGCACACAAATGGAAGGGGGCAGTATTAACTGTAATGAGAAACAATTGCCTTTAGGAAGTCATTCAGAAACGTTCAGGTACCTTAGCAGCAAGGATGGAAATGATAGCAACTGCCATTCTTTGCATGTTTTGATCTTCATGGTTGCAAAGCCACTGCATGACAAGCTTGGCTGCTTCAAACCTGAAAACACAATAGGGTTTCCTCAATATTGGAGATCGAGGCACAATTTTAGGGAGTCAGGTGAGGGCTGATGCTACAATTTAGTGTGTGGGAAGAGAAGGAAAGCTTTCTCTTAATCAGAGAGAATAACAAATTACCATTAGTGTCTTTTTTGTTTCTTTCCTATGCTGGGGACTGGACACAGGGCCTTGTCTAGACAGAAGCTCTAACACAAAGATATATCCCCAGTCCTCTCTCTTATTTTATTTACTTGTAGTGTCTATTATTTTTATCTTCCTTTTTGGTAGTGTGTTTGTCTATGATGTGCATGAGTGTGCATGCATGCTATACATGTGGCTGTCAGAGGACAACATTTGAGACTCAGTTCTTTTCTTCCACTGTGGGTTCTAGAGTCTGAACTCAGATGGTCAGGCTTTTGTGGAAAGTGCTTTTACCAGCTGAGCCATCTTGCCAGCCCTTATTTATGTCTTTTTGAGATAGGGTCTCATGTAGATCAGGCTGTCCTCAAACTCTCTATGTAGCCAAAGATGACCTTGAACTGCTGATCTTCCTGCCTCTACCTTCCATAAACTGGGATTACTGGCATGTGCCACCATACCTGGCTCTTTGTTTTTATTCTGAGACAGTCTTAATTAGGTGCCAGGTAGGCTTTGAACTTTTGATTCTCCTACTGGGATTATAGGCCTGCACCACTGTGCTCATCAAAATGATAGCAATGGTGGAGACGCAGGAGCATAGGGGCTGAGGAGAAAGCTCAGCTGGTAAAGTGCTCACTGTGCAAGCATGCGGACCTGAGTTGAATCCCCAGCAACCATGTCAAAGAGCTCGGCATGGCAACGCATACCTGTAATCTTAACTCTGGGGAGGCAGAGACAGGAGGATCCCTGGGACTTGATGGCCAGAAGTCTAGCCCACTCCGTGAACTCCAGGTTCAGTGAGAGACCCTGTCTCAAAAAAATAAGGTAAGGAGCAATTGAGGAAGACACCCAATGTTAACCTCTGGTTTTCACACTGATACATTTGCACATGGTGCACACACCTATCAATAACAATACACACACACAAAGACACAATAATGTAGAAATACAGTCAAAATTGGCATTTTATCTTCTACAACACATTTTAGTATTTCAACATCATAGCTTTAAGCATATTCTTTGATAAAACCTTTTAAAAGTTATTTATACGTGAGCATGTACACACACACCTCACAAAGCATGCACACAGACGGAAGAGGACAACTTGAGGGAGTCATATTTCTACCATGTGGTCCTGGGGACTGAACTCCCATTGTCAAGCTATTACTTGCCTGTTAAATGGGACATCTTGAAGAATTCGGTCACTACAAAGTGAGAGGAGGCAATTCTTCTGTAACTAAAGAATAAAAAGGAGAAAACAAAACAAAGCCGAAAAGAACATCATTCTGTTACCTGTTAACCAAAGACAAGTTTTTTAAAAAAATTTTTTTTAAATTATTGTTTAAATGTGTGTAAGGAAAGTGTGGGCATGCTGAGTGCTGGAGTGGAACCCAGGGTTCATGAAAAAGCTTCCAGTTAACTATACAACTAAGCTATACAACTATACAACCAGCTCCAGTTACTGTTTTTAAATCTTGAAAAATACAATTTTTTTCTTGGTTTGAGACAGATCTCTCAATTATATATCTTTGGCTGTCCACGAACTTACTATGTAGACCAGGCTGGCCTCAAACTCACAGACCTAGCCTGCTTCTGCCTCCTGAGGGCTGGGATTAAAGTCATGTGCCACCATACCCGGCTCAAAATTATATTCTTTAAACTAATAAATGCTATCAAAAATAAATTGATTGCTTTATGTAAAACTTTGTTTTTTAACTATATATTTATTGTGTATATAGTGTTCTGCCTGCATGAATGCTTGCATGCCAGAAGAGGGCACCAGATCTTATTATAGATGGTTGTGAGCCACCATATGGTTGTTGGGAATTGAACTCAGGATCTCTTGAAGAGCAGCCAGTGCTCTTAACCTCTGAGCCATCTCTCCAGCCTAAGAAAATTTTACATTTTTAAACATGGGAATTCAATTCAGGTTTGATATCAGCACATTAAATTATGATCTTTGAAAATCCTTTAACTTGAACTTGAAAAAATTTTATTTTTATTTTGCGAGTGTTTTGTCTGTGCATGTATGTGCCCAGCATGTGTACCTACTGTCTGCAGAGGCCAGAGATAGCAATGGATCACAGGGAGGTTGTCAGCCTCTATGCTGACACTGGGGACCAAACCTGGGTCCTCTGTAAGAGTGAGTCTTGGCCGCTAAGTTAACTCTCCACCCCCACCCTGTTTTGTTGTTTGTTTTGAGACATGGTCTCATGCAGCCCAAACTGGCCTCTAACTTACTATGTAGATGAGGATGACTTTGAACTTTTAATCTTCCTGCTTTCACCGCTGAAATGCTGGAGTTACAGGCAAGCAAGTGTATACTCTAAGAGAAGGAATCCTGGACTTTGTATATTCAAGGCAAGCAATCTCTCAACTGCACTATATTCTTAGGTCCTGCTATTTATCTCTCAGAGGATGCTTTCCTAGTTTTCAACTGCCCTAACTGCCTCTTCTTGAGCTCCCAGCAGTGCAGTACTACTTAGCTGAAATGTCGGAAGCACAAACACCGGATTTCGGAGCTTTTAATGTAAGGCAAGATTTCAAAGAGCAGGTTCTGTTGGAGCCATTATCTTGAAAAATGGTTAGGAAAAACAGTGGAACTATTATGGAAATAGGTAGGCCACACTAAGGGCAGCTTGTGACCAGAGTGTAGGAAGGACAAGCATTTAGATTTGGAAACACCTCCAGGCAGTGGTGGCACACACCTTTAATCCCAGCACTTGGGAGGCAGAGGTAGGTGGATCTGTGTGAGTCTGAGGCCAGCCTGGTTTAGGAAGAGAGTTCCAGCTAGCTAGGACTACACAGAGAAACCCTGTCTTGAAAAAACAAAAACAAAAACAAAACAAAACAAAAAACCTAAACAAAAAAAATAATTGGGAACAGTACCAATTGAGCAGACCAAATATAAAAATCCAAAATCTGAAATGCCCTGAAATAGGAAGCATCAAGCATCGAAGGTTTGTTTTTTTTTTTTTCCAGTCTCTGATTTTGAATTTTGACATTAGGGTTCTTAAGCTGACTTGTTTCTTAGTACTCACTGTGTCGTGCTACATTGTGTTTTTCTGTCTGAACTGCAGACCTCATCATAGGGGCACTATTATTCTAAACTGAATAAAGAGACACTAAGCTTAATTGAACTGATGGCTGTTTGAACTGAATGCTGAAAAATAAAATGCTCCTAACAGCATCCAGCAGCTGTAACTTTTCCTTCTGTGAGGGGCTTCCTTATTTTGACAGGAGTCTTGCTAGCTTGAGCAGAATAGCCTGTAACTCCTGGGCTCAAGAGATCTTTCCTCAACCTCTCTAGTAGCTGGGATTACAGGTACATAACAGTATGCCTACCTAAATATTAAGTCCTTTTTTCAGATTTATTTATATAGTATCTGTGTGTGTGCGCGCATGCGTGAGTATACACAGGTACCACATATGTGCAATGCCTGTACAGATCAGAAGAGGGCATCAAATTACCCCTGAAGCTGGTTTTACAAGTGATTGTTAGCTGCTATATAGGTGTTGGGAATGCATCTAGATTTTCTTAAAAAGCAAAAAGTGCTATTAACCACTGAACCATATTTCCAGCCCCATAAATTAAATGTTCTATTTTAAAACAAATTGCTGGGTGGTGGTGGTGCACATGTTTAATCTCAGTACTCAGAGGGCAAAGGCAGGCCAACCTGGTTTACAGAGCTAGTTCCAGGACAGCTAGGGCTATAGAGAGAAACCCTGTCTCACAAAAACAAAAATAGGCCTGGAGAGATGGCTCAGAGGTTAAGAGCACTGGCTGCCCTTCCAGAGGTCCTGAGTTCAATTTTCAGCAACCACATGGTGGCTGACAACCATCTATAATGGTATCTGGTGCCCTCTTCTGGTCTGCAGGCATACATGCAGGCAGAACACTATATACATAATAAATAAACCTTTTAAAAAAATAACCAAAAATAAATAAATAAATAAAAATTTTATTTTGGTATGAGTGGTTTGATGTGTATGAATATGTAGAAGCCAGAGGTATACACTGGTACTCTTCCACTATTATTCTTCATCTTATTTTTTGAGACAAAGTCTCTTACTGTGGTGGTTAATCTCAACTGCTAATCTGATACGATTCAGAACCACTTGAAGGATGGGCCCCTGGGCATCTCTTGCAGGGTTGTCTTGATTAGGTTAACTGATGTCAGAAGACTCATCCACCACTGTAGGTGGCACCATTCCCTAAACGAGGACCCTGGACTGTATAAAGGGAAAAGGTTTGCTAAACACTAGAAACCACCACCATTTGACTCCTGATGCAATATCACCATCCAATCCTCCTGGTCCTGCTGCCAGGATATTCCCACAACAATGGACTGTAACCTCGAACTATAAGCCAAAGTAAATGCTTTCTTCATTTGATCTTGGCAGAATATTTTATCACAGACTGGAAAAGTAAATAATATACTTAATATACTTACTGAATCTGGAACTAAAGTTTCACCTAGACTAGTGGCCAAAAAGCTCCCAGAGGCNNNNCTCTGCCCCTACAGGCTGGAGAGATCTGAACTCGGGTCCTCCTGACTGTGCAGCAAGTACTTTACTCAATCTCTCAACTCCCTAAATGCTATTAAATAAATAGACAAAATATTTATAAAATACATTTATTATAAGGTAGTACCTCTTAATCTTTAATAGATAGACACCAATTGCCTAAGAATTATTTTGGAGGGGATGGATTTGTGACAGGGCCTCCTATATCCCAGACTGGCTTGAACTCACTGCACAGTCAAGGATGACCATGGATCCCTGCTCTTCCAGCTTCACCTCCTAAGTGCTTGCATTACAGAATTTACCACACTGGCCTGCACAAATTTTGTATTTAAAAGCCTTTAACTTTGAATATATTATATTTTAAATAACTTCAAAAACTACAACATGTATTTCTTTTTCGTTTTTGAAGACAGTGTTTCTCTGTGTAGGCCTGGCTGCCCCGGTACTTTGCAGATCAGCCAGGCCTCAAACTCAAAGATCTGCCTGCCTCTGGCTCCCAAGTGCTGGGATTAAAGACATCCACCACTATCACTCAGTCTATGTATTTCTACCTTTAAATACCATTGGATAAAAATGGTATGGTGCACAGGTCTGCCTGTGATGCCAGCACTGAGAAAAGGCAGAAATTATGCCCAGAAATACTAATAATTAACACACTGAGTAATTTTGATTTTTTTCAAGTGAGTACATGAAATCACATATGTAGGCTTCTGCAGAGACTGATCTAAGTTGTGGTTTGCAGCTGTAACTGATAGTTTCTTGCTAAAAGAGTACACTTCCCAGCTTTCCTTGCGAACTACAGAAGTCATTTCTGCCCCATAAGGGGCTGTATCCATCCCATCTTCCTCTGTAGGCATTTCGGCCATCTACACATTGTAGCATTCGAGTGACAAAAATGCTACTTCACTGTTAATTAACATGGTACCACCTAGGGCCAGACCAAGCCTCTCTTTCCACCTTCATCCCTCTAGAGCTGCTTTTAATACTAATACTAACTAAGTCATCATTCACTACTTTATTTTGAGACAGGGTTTTTCTATGTGGCTCACACCTTAAATCCCGTGGCTCTGGAGGCATCCTCTGAAGGAGTTCTGTGAGTTCAAGGCCAGCCTGGACTACTGAACGAGTTCCAGGGCAAGCTCAAAAGCTGGAGAGAAACCCTGTTTCAAAAACCCAAAACAAACAAACAAACAAACCAGAATGGCCTGCCTCTGTCTCCTAAGTGCTGGGATCACTGGGGTTAAAGATGTGATTAATTACCAGGCAGTGATGGCACATCTCAGAGTTTGGGAAGCGGAGGCAGGCAGATCTCTGATTTCAAGGCCAGCCTGGTCTACAGAGTAAGCCAAGACAGCCAGGGCTACACAGAGAAACTCTGTCTTGAGAAACAAACAAACAAAACAACAAAAAAGACCACGCCCAGCCATTCACTACTGTTTTTAAGAACTCTGTTGTATGACTAACCCCAGATTAATACATTTTCGATATTTGTACAGATTTTTCAAACAGATTAGCAGATTTATCAAGATATAATTCACATAGTACACAATCCCTGTTATGTGTGATTTTTTTTAGTCTATGCACAGAGTTACAAACCTATTACCACAGTTAGTTTTCGTACAGTTCCTTTTTTTCCTAGAGACAGTATCCTGTAATCTAACTGGGCCTCAAACCTACTCTTGAACGCCTGCTCCTCCCGCTGCCACATCCTGAGTTCTGAATTACAGCGAAACCCCACACCCATTATCTATGACAATCACTCCATTTTTTCCCCACCTTTACTTCCTAACCTTTTATCCTGAATTTTTTTCCCTCATTTTTCCTTTGTTAATTACAACAATACATCTTTGGTTCTGTTTTTTTGTTTTCATTTTCTCTATGTATTTTTGGCACTTGCTGTGTAGTTCAGGCTATCCTTAGCCTCAGAGAGATCACCAACTTCTGCCTCCCGAATGGTAGGAGTAAAGGTATACACCATCATGCCTGGAACACCAATAAGTTTTAATTCTGGGCATGGTGATGTATACATAATCTCAGTACTTTGGAAATGGATCTGGAGGTTCAGGAGTTCAAGAACAGGTTGGGCTACAAAAGGTCCTGCTTCAGAAGAAGAAAACAAACAAGAAAGCTTGGTTATTAAGTTGAACTGTTATGGAAGTAGAAGGTAGTAAAAGAAGAATCAAAGAATATTGGAGTGGGAATTCACAGGTGCTTACCTGCTGGTGATTAGGAAAATGTTCCATGGCCTTGAGCAGCAAATGGGTTACGTCAGCGAGGAGCCGGACAGGCATGCCTAAAGCAAGGTCCTGCTTAGTTAAGTTAAATACACAGGCACTTGCAGCCAGTTGCACAGGCAAATTCATAGGATGGTTTCTCATCCCAGTAACCACAAGCTGAAGCAAAACAAAACAAAACCAATCAGTCCTCTTAATTCCATAAACACAAACCCTCTTTATATAACAAGGCTGTGTTGCTGCTCTAGATAACTTCAAAGACATATTCATAAGTCAAGAGCCTAAACCGATTCCCAAACTTCCTTCCTTGACATGCTGTCAACTGGACCGCAGTAAAATCCATCCTCTCCAAGGACTATAACCATTCTTCATTTGTCTTCTTTCCCTTCTAAAATCTTCCCCACTCTTCAATTCAGCTGAAAACAGCTTTCTTTAAAATTTATTTTATTTTATTATTTACTTATGTGTGCATGTGCCCTCACAAGAACCAGAGAGGGTGCCAGATCCCTCAGAACTGAAGTTACAGGCAGTTGTGAGCTGCCTGATGAGGGTGCTAGAAGCCAAGCCCCGGAGGTTCTCTGAACAGCAGCAAGTGCTCTCAATTAACCACTGAGCCCTCTCTCCAGCCCTGGAAAACCTAGCTTTCAACCACACTAAAACAATCAAGTAACTAGAAAAGAAACTTCAGATTCTGACTGCCTATGTATTCTCTTTACCAGGATAAAGAAATACATATGGCACCTTGCCAAACTATTTACAATTGCCAAACTTTTACAATCCTCTCTAAAGCTGATCCCTCCATGGATATGCCAGATCATTTCCTCATCTGTCTACTCAAGAAAATAATTACTTCTATGTCATTTTTAAAATTCTGGATTGGAAAGATAGACATATTTTTAAAAGCTATTCATTTACGGGGTTGGAGAGATGACTCAGTGGTTGAGAGCACAGACTGCTCTTCCAGAGGACCCAGGTTCAATTCCCAGCACCCACATGGCAGTTGATAACTACCTGTAACTCCAGTTCCAGAGGATCTGACACATTCACGCCAATGCATATGAAATAAATTTAAAATAAATTATAAAAAAGCTATTCATTTACAAATAAGGGGGCATTGAACTTGCCTATAACTCCAGTATTGGGAGGCTGAGGCAGGAAGACTATAGATTTGAGGCCAAGCTGGGTGACATAGCAAGATCCTGTCTAAAAAAAACAAAATTCTCCTTTAACACTATTTCTTTAATCAATTGCCATTTTTTCCTCTTTGCATTCTTTTACAGCAAAACTCTTTATGTGAATGGGCTTTAATCTTTACTCTAAACAAATGAATATTTCAAATCAGGGCTAGAGATCTAGTCCTCTATGCTTGGTTTTATAGAAGTAAAAACTGGAGCTGGGCAATCGTGGTATACATCTCTAATCCCAGCACTCGAGAGGCAGAGGAAGATGGATTTCTGAGTTTGAGGCCAGCCTAGACTACAGGGTGAGTTCTAGGAGAGTTGGGGCTTTAAAAAAAACTAATTTGTTTGCTTATCTGTTTATTTTTTTCAGGACAGGGTTTCTCTGTGTAACAGCCTTGGCTGCCCTAGAACTAACTCTTGTAGACCAGGCTGACCTCGAACTCACAGAGATCTGTCCGCCTCTGCCTCCCGAGTGCTGGGATTAAGGGTGTGTGCCACCACTGCCCGGGACAGATTTATTTATTTATTATGTATAAAGAGTTCTGCCTGCATGTATGTCTGCACACCAGAAGGTACCACATCTTATTACAGATGGTTGTGAGCCACCATATGTTGCTGGGAATTGAACTCAAGACCTCTAGAAGAACAGCCAGTGCTCTTAATCACTGGACCATCTCTCCAGTCCCAGCCAGGACTTTTTTTTAATCTGGGGAAGAAGAGAAGAGAAGAGGAGGGAAGAGGAGGGGAGGGGAGGGGAGAGGAG
>LOEQ01006398.1:36013-56324 GCA_001685075.1 Bramus lutescens | reverse complement strand
CACAGGGCAGGGAACCCTGACTGCTCTTTGGACTGGAGAGGGAGGGGGAGGGTGGGGGAGAGGGAGAGGGAGGAAAATGGGTGGAGGGGAGGAGGTGGAAAATTTTAATAAAAAATATCAAGAAAACCCAGAAATATTGTAAATGACTTCAAACATATGGTGTTTTCAATATCTAACAGGATAGTTGTACATACAAACTCAAAATTGTTGTGACAGCATGAACAAACAAGACTTGTGTATGCTGAAGTCAAACAAATATCCCAGCTGAGGAGCCTTGGGTTGGAAGAACAGTTGGGAGAGGGACAGACAGGTTTCTTTAACAGTGTGATACCTGGTACATTGATCACATTTCAGGGCAGGCCCCCTCCCCAACAACCTGGACTCAATAATTTGAAGGGGGAAGGGAGTGGGAGCTAAGTGGGTAATGTGTTAGATGGAAGGAGAAGGTGGATCTTGCAGGAGGTGAGGGAAGAAAAGGAAATATGATCAAACTATATTGTATGGAAGCCTCAACAACCCAACAAAATGTTACATTAGCCCTCCAATTGTGTATTTAATATGAAGAGATCAGTTTCAATTTGATATACATACAAGTAATGTTATATAGATGAAGGAGGCCACTAACAGGAATACATAACAAATACATTTCTTTACATATAACTGCAATTGAATAAAAACCATGAATTTGAAAGAATACAAGAATTGCATATGAAGGGTTAAATGAAGAAATGAAATAGGGAAATGATATAATTATATTATAATCTCCAAAAAATAAAAATACAGTATCAATTCTATAAAAAATTACTTTAAAAATGTCTCTATTACAATGATGGCAGACAATAATGGAGTTACACTTTGCCTGAATCTTCACATTAGGTGCATGTTTGTTCATGCCCCAGAAGGTAGTATATTCCACACTATTATCTGAGTGCTTCTAAATAGGAATAACATTTAATAGTCTTTTCTCAGTGATCATATTTCAGTGTAATTTCAAAGGCTTTTAGACTTTTATGAGTGGGAAATGACGCAGTGGATAAAAGTGTTTGCTGTGCAAGTATGACAACCTGGGTTTCGATCCTTTAAATCCACAAAAACTAATCACAATAATGAGCATCTATACTTAGGTAAGGACAGGAAATCCCCAGAGCTCTTGGGTAAGCTATCATGGTGTATGCAGAAGGAAAACAATAAAAAAAACCCTATCACAAACAAGAAAGAAAGTCATGGCCAATGCCCAAAATAGTCCACTGACCTCAACCCCAATGCCATGTTATATACAGGACCCCTTTCACATATACAAATAAATGTACCCACATTGGTGCATTTAAGCACACAATACACATATATGCATTGCATATATACACACAAAAAGCATGAGTGTTTGTTTGTATGCATGTCTTTTGTATGTCTCTGTGTGTGCATGTATGTGTTTTGTAATTGTGTCTGTGTGTGTGTGTGTGTGTTATAAAGCTAATTTAGAAAGTAAGCCAAGTTATATCTGTTCTGTTCATTGTCTAGGAATTGAATTAGTGTATGTATATTCTCGTTCAAAGCCTGTAATATTATATAGACCCATATTAGTTTTCAGACATTTAGAAAAATTTGTATTGTGGAAGCACCATATTTTAAATGTAGTACTTAAGATCACATAAATTACCTCCATCTATTTTATAATAATTTCTATCCCTATTTACTTTAAGAGGGATATTATATTCACAGAAGCTCAGAGCTTGGGGATTTATCTGATAAAATATATTATAAATTATTGAATGGATAGAAAAAAGATGCTGTATATTACTTTTAAGATATAATAACACAATAATATGGCAGTTTATAGATTTTTAAGTACTCAAAGCCAGTTTAACATTTTTGATACTCCTATTTAATAATTTTCATAGTAGTCAATAATTTCTTTTAAATAAATAAAAGTACATTTCCATTTAAAACCATGACATGGCTCAATGTTTCTCTGAAGCAATAAATCATGATGAACAATTCAATATCAATTTATTTTAAAGGTTTATGACCCCCAACAACATTGGTACTATTTTCAATTCATTCCTTACTTATCTCATTCACATTGTCTCAAAAAGTTTATAGTCATTTTCAATTTAATTTAAAAATATTTATTTCTGTTTTCATTCATAAATTATGAATCATAAAAGCATGCCATATTTACAAATTACTCAATGAAAGCTATGGAACATAAGAAAATTGTCTCATAATTGGCGTCAAAATGTTCTGAATAAAAGGCAGATGGAGATAACTATACTCAATTCCTACTTTGAAAAGAAAAGTTGGACCTTGTGCTACATGACTCTAATGACAACACACACAAGGCTGAGTCAAAAAGATGATATTTTTAGCTAGATTTGGCTGCATAATAAGATTATAATTCTAGCCTTTATTGGGAAGGGAGGTATAGCAAGATAGTAGAACAAGGTTAAGACAGACTATAAATAATACCTCAAAAAATTTGAACAAGAGCACAAACAATGAAGAGGCATTACAAAATGCCTCTTCAAAAGGCCTCTTCAGAAGAAGAGGCATTACAATTAAAGCAAAAATAATAACATAATAAATAAAAGAGACACTAGAGAAAATTATGAAGTAAATGTTTATCTAAACTACTGAGAAAAAGAAAAGTCAAAATTATTAAAAAAGGAGGTAGGCCGGAGAGTTGTGTCAGCCTTTAAAGGGTAGGCTCACAAGCAGAAAGAACAACCATTGCTACATAAATAGAAATGATCTTAAAATTATTTGCCAACCCATGGGGAAACCTAGAAAATATGAGCAGATTCCTAAAAGCATGGCATCTTCTAAGACTGAACTACAAAACTATACAAAGTCAGAAAAAACGTAATAACATCAAGAGGTTGATCAACAACAAGCTAAGCTGGTATAGTACCAAGGTGCTAAATATCTGTTTATGCTCATACACAAACGCTACTCTCGGTCCTGATCAGAGAAGCTTCTGTTTGCAATGAAATGCAGCAAAAGCAGGGACGCATGATTGCTCAGGATACTGAGAATAAGGGAAAAGTGCTCAAGCACAACAGGACATTGTCTTTTGTTGCTGACTCTCTGGGAAGCTCCCCGTGCACTGATGAATACTAGCAAGCCCCAGGTTATACAAACATTCTTAGTTAAACACAGTAGGTCACAAAACAAAACACAAAACCCTAAATGTGGGAGAGCTATTTCTGGGGTGGGAGGTAATAGGAGTAGGAAGCAAGTAAGAGAAGCTGCATGTGACTATTTTCAAAGTGTACTGCCTATGAAAGTGCCAAAAGAACAATTTTAATGCATGTGAAGAAAAAAAAAGGACTCAACAAAAAGCCTATGGCCAGATGATCTCAGGAAATTTTTCCCATACATCTAAAAATAATTAATGCTAATTTATCTTGAATTCTTCCAAAATATTTCAAATGGAAGAATATTTTCCAGCTCATTTTATAAAACACTGATAGCAAATATTTTAAAAGACACTACAAGCAAAGTAAAGACCATTATGTCTGAGTAATATGTAATTTAAAATTCTAAATTGCTCGGATTGCTGCATGGTGAACTTAGAGTAGTAAGACATGATGCCCAGCTTCCTTCTAGTTTCAGAATTGCTTGAATGTTTTCAGTATATCTACCAATAAATACGGTTGGTTTTAAACCTGGCCATTCAGTTTCTGAATTATTTCCTTAGTCAGATCAAAATGAAAAAGTGCTAACTTGAATCAGACCAATAATTATTTTAATGGAAGGAGTGCCCTCCATTAATGACTGTGTACTATCTGTTCATTATTTTTATTCAGTCTTCACTTAGTTTGAGGTATGAGTGCCCTCCATTAATGGCTGTGTACTATCTGTTCATTATTTTTATTTAATCTTCACTTAGTTTGAGGTAATTTGAGTTAAAATGAGCCAATGATAAAAAACAGGGTGAAATACCTCCTCTTCCCTGTACACAATGTATCTAGGACACATATGATTCTAAGACACAGAAGCCTAAGACTTTGTTATAAGAAAGCATTATTATACTCTGCTTTGTGGGGCATCAAGATTTCTCCTCAACAACTTTAGAACTATAGAACTAAAAAGAGCACCTTTTACATTAAAATTCTTCACATGCCATCATTAATGCATAAAACTGTCCAACTATATACAATTCACGATTCAAAAATTTACAAAGTTTACAACTCAGTAGTTATGAAACTGTTTATCAATATATAATAAAGATCATCATTCCAGAACAATCTTACCTAACCCCTGATTTTTGAGGTAGTGATGATATGGTTGCCATTTTTAGAAACTACAATTTTCTCACATCAAAGAATATCCTTCATACAGTTCATCTAAGAAAATCTGAATAATAGCTCCATAATTTATATTGAAATCAATAATACACATGAGAAAATTAAGGCCAATACCATACAGGAAACTGTCACAAAGGCTACATGACTAGAAAGTGATGAGGATTGAATATTAACCCTTTTTAGTCTAATGTCATTATTTGTTCTCCATTGCTCAACTAATATACTTCCTTCTCGAGAACAGATGCTCGACTAACCAAATGTGAATTTAAAGTGGGTGTTCAGAAATGCACGATTTTCTGCTTCTGGAGTATCAGATGCATGCCTCTGCAAACTCAGATGCACTCAGAATAATAATGAAATTCTATCCTTGAACACAAATTCCATAAAATCCTAGGGGAGTTTAACACAAACTATTAGCTTCTGATATATTTTCCCGTCTTTTCTATCTCTCCATTTCCTAAAATAATGTGGGCTGACTCAGAAAATACCTTTTTCCATCTGTCCAGATGACTAAAATCATGGACAACATTTTGAGTCAGTCATTGTAGTCAACTGTTTCCTCCTTTTATTTAGGCAAGGAGATATGGCATATTTTGCCCAGGAAGATATATGTGAATATATGCTGAAAGTGACTTCTGAATTCACAAATATTTTAATCATATCATTTCTAATAAAGTTAAACAGCTCATTAAATTAAAAAGACAGAACAAACTGTGAAAATATGTGTCCACCATATCACAGAAAAGCTATATAATTTAATATAAAATAATTCTTGAAACTTAATAAGAGAAATAATAAAACTGGAGAAACTAAAATGTCTCAGGAAAAACAGCTACTCATTTTTCTTAAGTATAGCTTATGTTCAGTTCCTTTTAAAGAAGAAAAATACAAGTACTTACCAGTATATATTTACATAGATAAGCACTCATATAAAAATACATATTCAATATATCTCTATCCTGATATAGCAAATATGAATAAAATTGAATTGATATATACAATTTCTGATGAAACTACTTCCTTCAATGTAACATTCAAATCCTAAAACTTGCAATTATTGTGAGATGAGTCATGATCACAGAGAGAATCCCAGTGCAGCTGTCGATAATATGTGAAATATAGGAAGAACAAGAGACAAGGAGAGGTGGAGGCAAATAAAATGTTTGAATAGCATAAATTAAAGAGCTACAGTTTATCCTGCAGTGCCCACAGAGCTTGATTCCATTTTTTACCAGATAAACAAAATCATAGGAGGTCAAATCCCATATATAAAATGGGATTGTATTTACATATAACCTAAACATATCTTCTCATACAGTACAAATATTCACTGTTGTAAATATTTTATAAAGAGTTGTGATATCATCTGAGTAATGGAAAGGTTATATGATCTTTTCAGTTACATCTGATCAGTACAGATATGTATTTTACTATGTGCTTCTGATGCAAAATTGACTTACTCCTTTAATGAGGAACCTGCATACAGGGAGACCCGAGTGTGAACACAGAATCTAGGTGTAATAAAGCACGTTTTATAGACAAAGAGGGATACATTGCTGAATTTTCCAGAAAGATAATAAAAAGTCCTAAAATAGGAGTTAATAGACAGCAAAGAAAACATGGCAGAAATGATGGAAGGAGCAACAAGAGTTGAACGAGCAGGCCTATAAGAAAGAATCAGTTTTATGGTGCTTAGTTGGACGCAAGGGTGTATGCATGCACATGCATGTATGTGTACTCCTTCTCAGTGACTTAGCAGATGAAATCTTAGAGCTGGACAAGTTCAGAGGCACAGAGGAAGCCCTAAGAAAAACTCCCTGTGTCTGTGAGGAACCAAATGATTAGGAGATGGATATCATTCTATGATGCGTGCTTCCCTTGTAACTTTTTGTTTATGAATATATAACTGCTATTTTTAACTATCTAGCAAATGTATCTCAGCCTACCCCTGTTCTTTATGAATATCTGCCATCTAAAAAACTTAAGAGAAAACTGTCACGATTAACTTCAAGCATACCTGTTATGAACAGATCAGTAAGAATAGGTTTGTTATCCTCTCCTTTGTTATTCTACTGGTGGCTACAATTATTACTTTTGCATTACAGATCCTTTCTATTAAGTAAATGATTTTCTATAATATTTCCATGTGTTTTATGCCTGGTATTACCACTGAAATGCTCAGTTGTTTCTTATGTTGCAAATGCATAAATATTTATGTATTCTATTCGTAATAGGTATACTCTCCAAATGTTGACAGCTACTATTCATCACACAAAGATAAGGAGCAAAGATGAGGATTTCTTTCTTTCTAGATATACCTTTAAGCATCAACTTCTGTTAAAACACTAAAGCACAGATGCAATGTTGAAAAGAAAATATTAATCCTTTTCCGGTCAGGTTCATGAATTTGAGAATATGAACCATCACAGCTGATACAGACATCATTACATATGGCTTGCATCTCACCTCTGTAAGTTACCAGCTGTTTGAACAAATAATATATCCTATTTAAATTTCCTTTAACTTTTGATTCTGATAAAATCATTTCATACTTTATTGTATTAGTTAGAGGAGATATATATGAAAGTCTTTGTAAAACTGTGAAAATGAATTGAATAAGATAAATGCTTCCTTTGTTGTTCTGAGTCTTTTTTTCACCATGCATAATTATAAAAACCTAAGCAAAGTACAAGTAACTTTTAGAAGACTGACCTTCAAGGCTTTGTGAGGTATTGAAGAGTAAGTACAATAGTTAGGGATCAACGGGTCTATTAATTGAATATATCTTAAGCAGTATATTATATACAAACATAAATATGATCTTTGTAGCCCTCCATAATAGGGGCATATTTAATTTTTTTTCTACAATATTCTCATGCCAAAGTAGCCTCACAGTGCCTCTGAAAGGCCAATGGTCATGTGCAGTAGATCAAGCAGAAAATGACATGATGCAGAAATCAAAATGAAAGCTTTTCTTTACTCAGAGTAGCAGAAAGAAAGTTGAATAATTTAATGGAGTTGGGCATAATTTAATGGAGAAATAAGCTAAAGAAATGATTGACTAGTTTTGTCTTATTATTGACTACAGGATCAATATAGAGAAAAAGAGTATGTCTCATAAAACCACAATCACTGCTGAGTCATATCCTCACTACAATAACAAGAAGGACAAAGAAAAGACTGTGAGCAATGAAATGCAGCTTACTTGAGGACATGTCAAGCTATATAAGCACATACAAAATTGCTGAAAATGAGCTAGAAATGTGTCTTGTAGCTAAAGATTGAGACTAGTATGGACATTGATACAGCGGTCATTTAAATTTAGATTGAAGAAATGATTAAACCACATTGATAAAATAATGGATAAACAGATCAAAATAGGAAACCTTCCATTAGATTTCTATGCTAATGGAGTTGTAAGAGAAACAGATGTTGAAAAAGCATACAGAGAAGAGACAAAAACTCCCTGAGTGAGTTATAAAAAGTCTCATTGATGGCAGAAGCTATTGAGATAAATGAGATTTGTTCTGCTCACTAAGAATAGTTCTTTAAAATATCAATAAAGCAAAGTCCACAGAAGGCAGTATGTGAAAGAACATCTATTAAACAAGAAAAGCATCATAGGGCTTTGGAGGAGAGAAGTCAGGTATCTGGTGAGTCTGCATGGAGAATTTTAGATAGAATAAGGCTCCAGAAGAGAGAACTCAATGTTAGAAAGATTATTATGGATTTTTAAAATAGAAGATTAAGTTTGATGAGCACAGTCACAAGAATAGGGATTGAAAACACAGCTATGAAATAATCATTCATCTATTACAGCTAGGTGATACAATGAAAAGGCTAGATAACTCATATTTTCTGTTTGTTATTATGTATTTGGAAGTTGGTCACAATGCTTCAATTCAGTAAGTTAACTAAAGCTTACAGTTTGAGACAAATATAGATAACTGAAGTTTCTGAGATATTGAGACCAGTAAAGATAATTGATGATATGGTTTCTGAATGGGAAAGTTACCTGTTCAGAACTCTCTTATAAATAAAAAGAAAATTGGTGCTTTCTCATATATCTCCAAATATTTGTATAAAACCTGCTACAATTTAATCCAACTTTTTTTTGAGTTCACTGTAACCATGACAGATACCACCTGTAGGGTAGTGTGTAGGTTAAGTCCTCCAGAGACTTCAGTGAATATTTTGGTAGTGTGAAAATATACGGATCTCAAAATAACTGCTGGAAGTCATCTTCTGATGCACTTCCTTAAGAAATAGTCACATTACAGGGAATGGGATGAGGGAAGGGAGTGGGGACTAGGGTTGGTATGGAAAATGAGAAAAGATAGGTTTTTAAATAAAGAAAGAAAAAGTCACAATACATTATTGTTTGTCTCTTCAACGTATCTTTCAAAAAATCATGTGCTGATTCTTTTCTGAAAAATAAACATTAGGTTTAATTCAGCTGGTTGTATTACTGAAAGTGAATGCACCGAGTACTTTATGACAGATTATGTATTCAGTAATATTTAGAGAAAAGTAACGTGAACAAAATGAGCCTGCAAATTGCAAGGTCATTTACAATTATTTCATTAAGGAATCATATCTGAGCAAGGCTTTAATGAAGTGGTAATGAGTTACAGATGTGCTGCCAGCAAAGGCATAGAAAGCCTAGAAAATATAGCTCAGTAAAGTGATAATAAGGGAGAATCGTCTTATATCTTGGTCTTGGCTTATGTTTCTTTGTTTCAGAACATAAGATATATCCCTTAAATCTTGGTGGTTTCCATGGGAGTGAGTTAAATTAAAGCAGTGTTACGGGGTTGGATGTGTGAGAGAAGGGAGGATAAATTTAAACTTAAATTGGCAATAAAAATAGCACTTCTCATGCCAAAGAGATCGACATAAGCCCTCAGTAACAGGTGGGATGGAATTATTATTTACTGATAAGGAAGAAACTGTAGAAGACTCTTGTTTGATATTATAGAATTAGTCTTTGAAAAGCCTGGAATGAAATCTAGATTAAAGAAAAATATGAAACATACTTTCTTATTTAATCATCTTTCCTCAACACTGCAAGAAACTAGCCTAGGACAGAGGGTTTATCTCTACGCCCAAAGAGATGTTTCTTTGAGGGAAATCTTTCAGGGTATAGAATATTTAGCCTCATCTATCAATTAATTGAAACATGTATCACTAGTTAAATGCATATCACTATCTTGAAAAAATACATTGAGTTTCCTAAAATGTTTACTTTTAAATATACCAATATGATCAGGTTCATAGTGTTAATTTACCATTCCTAGTGTAAGTTTGGTAAAAGTCACTTCATTAAGACATTTCCAAACTGAATGAAATAAAGATTTCTTCACAAAAGCAATCCTTGAAAATTTAGAAATACTAGTGTACTTCATTTTCATACTCTCACATGATATAGGTCACACATTCTTATGTGTTTAGCTTTCCTATGATATTGAAAAGGTGGAAAATGACAGCAGATCTGAGTTGTGTGTATGACAAATTTTCATGCAAATATTACAAACTCTGTTTGAAAATTACATAAGATCATTTCAAGAAGCTTGAGGTTATATTTTTCTTAAGTAGAATATATTTTTATGGAATGAGTATATAATGAAAATATCTATTTGGGGGAAATCTCATTTACACATACAATATCTAGGCATCTAAAAATCTCCCTAAAGAATACAATTAAGTCAATTAGTAATTTTTATTTATATGTTCAGAATTTTTAGAGTTATATACATAAGTTTTAAATGAGATTTAAATTCTTTATGGATACTAGGAGACTGTGTAAAAGAAAGTCTTGTAACTACAATTATATCAGGAACATAAAGTTATATTATGAGAAATGCCTCTAGGTGAAGAATTAATATTTATCATCTTAGGTAGATCTCACCACAACAGCATTTTGTGAGAGAATCTATAGCATGAAAAATAGAACGTATCTCTGGGAGGAAATAAAGTACTGAAGGCATCACACAAGCAAAATATAGGTTAGATCAGCTTGAAAGAATTTCCCTGGTTTATAAAAGAGAGAGTAAATATTGACAGACCTGTGAAGGAAAAGGACTCCGTGTGGAATCAGAGGTGGCAACATAAGCAGCCTGTGTGTAGGCGTAGCTCTTGAATCGAGGCTTAGGAGATGAAGAAGTTTGCTCATAGCCCTGTGCTAGACTGACTGTGATCTGTAAAGTGTTGGGGAAGAAAGGGAGAAAGAAGAGGGGAAAATGTGGTAAGTAATTGGGAAGGAGTGCATTCCAAGACTCTAGAAAACAGAATAGTAAACAGAAAGGGTGAGATCAAACATTTAACCTTAAACACATAAATGGTAGTAAAATCTAATATCCTCTAAGAAAGGAATTCACTGTGTTGGTCTTTCTGGAGAGCAGAAAAACCGAGAAGATAATGACTGTAGGATTTAAAATTCAAGTTCCACAGGGACATAACTCCTACAGCTCTATAACATGGCATTATGTGCTCTGGAAAAAATGGGTACCCAAAAGCAATTTCCTCTGATCCCAAAGTAAATAAGGCCAGAATTCATCAGGTCAATAACTTGGTATGGGCTAATGATGTCATGTGCATAAAAATAGAATTAGCTAAGTAGAATGAAAAAAAATTAGACACAAGAATTTTCCATTCCTTTAGCAAAATTTTGCACAAGATTTTTTAATCATTGTTTTTGTTTAACAAAATACAGTATACCTACTGTTGAGAATGATTAATAAAACCCAATTAATAGAATCCCTTTGTACTTATTTCACTGATGTACTAAACAATTTTATCATATATTATTGATTTAATTGGTAGTAAATAGGTTTTAAAATATTTTTTCATTTAAAAGGAAAAAATTAATTATCAGCAACTACTTATTCAAAACGTTACCACAAAATATTTTAAATGTATTTTTGAATAAAATGTTTGCCCGTTATATTCTGGATTTTTCACTTTGCCATGGTTGATGGCAAACCTAATTTTAATGCATATACAAAGTTTTCTTTAATCTTATTTTACATTATACAATAAAACACAGTATATTATGTATTGTAAATTGATTTAATATCAAATTACTTTTAGAAGTGCTTTTATCAATGTTTTTTGAAAATAATGCTATGTATCACATGAAATTTTAAAAGGTTTATTTAATCCTTGTGTACATATGAAATGCTATGTATATATACATATATGCATATATATACATATATGTGCATATATACTGTTATGAACCTACAAATACACACATTATTTACATATGTGTGAATATCATACCCAAAGCTGGACATAAAATTGGAAAGCTCTCTTATATTAGTGCTCCTCTCTTACCTCTTGAGAATAATGCATCTGGTGATGTAATTGAAAGTGTTCTTCTCTAGTAGTCACTTTTACAGGCCTGGGCAACATTTCCACTTCTTGGATGGCTTCGATGCTCACATGTTGAGGCAAAACTTGAAAGAGTGATGTGATGTACATTAAGATGGACTTCTTATCTGGATAAATGGTAGCAACATCTGTAAGCACATTAACAGCACACATCAATTTTTGGTTTCTATATTTGAGACTCTGAAAGGGTAATGAACAAATCAATGTTACAAGAAGCAGACAAATTAATGAGCACTTGTTTGTCCATGAAAGTCCTCCAGAGACTAATTAGAACATGATAATCAGGCCTAAAATGCCCTTGCAATTTTGCAAACCATTGAGATGAGCACTAAAGTTAATTTCTCTTTCTTGTTCGCATATTTTTTCTATAATACTTTCTCCTAAAGAAAGCTGCCTAAACTAGCCAATCTAAGTGAGTAGTTTTCATTAGATAAAAAACTATCTTAATTATATTTTCCTTTCTATGGAAAGTTATATTTTATGTTAATTAAAATGGTACATTTATGATTAAATAATTATAAAAAGGTTTAATGCTTGAAACCTCCTAAAGAATTTTTTTCTACAATAACATTATGCACAGAATGACATGTTTGTATATTAAAGTGAGCCATGTATTTTCCCAATAAAATCTAAAGTATCATCAGCCTGTGTTGTTTAGGGGTCCCCATGTGACCCCTCAGCCAAAAGCTCAACTGACTGCAATCAACTCTCACCACAGAATTTCTTACCTAGCTACAAAAGATGGCAAATTCAGAATACATACCTCCATACTAGAAGTCATTACTAGAGTCACTTTTATAGATTCAAGGCTAATGGTAGGACAGATTGTCACCCTCTGAAAACTGTCAGCTTCATTGCTCAGGACAACATCTAAAAAGCTCATTGAATGTACAGAGGTTAAGCTGATGCCTGCATGGAGCCTTCAGCCCTATGTCCTAGTATATTTGGTGCAGGAAGGTACTATTCAGGCCACAGAAAGGGAAGCATAGACTCCAATCCAGTTATAAAACCCTCCAACTGCATTCTGTCCTGACTGCAAGTTGTGCTGGACCATTGATGGCAAAGAACTTGTGGGAGTGGCCAACCAATGTCTGGATTAACATGAGATCCACACCATGAAATATAGCCCATGCCCTAAGGATAATCGAGAGACCTAGGGTAGAACAAAACACAACTTTTTTTTTAAATCAATTAAATGATTCCTAAGGACATTCTTCTACACTCATAGATTGGTGCTTGTTCAGTTGTCAAAGAGACTTGCTCAGGCAGTAGCTGGAATCTGTTGAAGAGACCCACAGATAAACATGCATAGGGATAATTTAAATTGGACGTCCCCATATGGTTCTTCCTCTAGGAAATTAGGGAGCCCTGCACATGAATGGGGAAGAATGATTGTAGGAGTGAGCAAGGCTAGAGGATAGCAGGAAAACATGGACCACTGAATCAATTAAGCAGGGCTCATATGGGCTAACAGAGACTAAAGAGGAAACCAGAGGCCTTGCAAGGGGGTTGTTACAGGACCTCTGAGTATACGTTATGGCTGTTGGCTTAGTGTCACTATTATGTCACTACCAATGGGTCTATCCCGATAGGCTGACTGTTATTGTAACACAAAAGTTCCCAGCTAGGTGAGATTGTTAATGACTTTTCTCCCCTAGACGCATGCATAGCACCATATTCTATGACAAAATTATATAGTTTCTTTAGCAATAGGGCCATTACCTTCAAGTTCTGATGCTCCACTAAGCAATGACAATAGTTTGTATTATTTTTGAGAGGTTCTGTGACCCCACTAGGCTAGTGGAACATAGTGGTAGAGGCTGTAGAAAAAATTGTAAGAGCCAGAGATTAATGAGGACTATTACAAAATTATATCTTATGGATGTGAGAGGGCCATTGCACTCATGAAATCACAACAGCTTTGTTGTGAGATATTTGATCACACTGTGTGATGATGTGTCTCTCTTACCTCACATGTTTAAGGTATCTTCTGATTGGTTTAATATAGATCTGAAAGGCCAATAGCTAGGCCAAAGAGGATAGACAAGACTTCTGGGGAGTAAATTGGAGGAAGAACCTGATATGGGGGATTATCCAACTAGACGTGGAGAAAGTGGACCTTATGATATTGAGCACATGTAACAAGTCGTGTGGCAGAATGTAGATTAATAGAAATGAGTTAATTTAAGTTCTACAAGCTAGTTTGTAACAAACCTAAGCTAAGATCAAGCTTTCATATTTAATAACAAAGAAAAATCCATTATGAAGCTTTGGTTACTGTCATGTCTTAAGACCTATAAATGATCAAGTTAAGCAGTATACCAGCACAGACAGAGGGGGATCTCTTGATGTCCCATCTCTAGCTGAGGACCTATTCACAACTGATGTTTCCTGGGAGAAGGAATGTCTAGTTTCTTCAGAGATGTGACCCATTGGAGGATTCTCATGTGCCTAGAATGACCTTATACTTACTCATATTGGTATTACTTACTGGGATAGGTGATTTCTTTTAAAAATAATAAGAGAATATGAAGCTAGGTTAGGGAAAATATTGAGAGAAGTCAAGGAGGAGTTGAAAGAACAGAAGTGTGGAGTGGATATGACCAAAATGCATTGCATATGTACAAAAATTAATAAATAATAATTTAAAAATTAAATTAGGAAAATAAAAATTTTAAACACAGGTATTCTGATTGCGAGTAGAAAAAGTCAGGATTAAAATGCAGTTGATTAGTATAAAAGAGTACTGAATAATTCACTTACATTTTTGCAAAAAAACAAGAACACAAATAAATAGATGCTGTGGGAACTCCTTCAGCCAATAGACCTTAAGATGCCAGCCCCTTTGTGCATGGTCTCATGTATAATAAAAGCAGATGAAAAGCATGTTCAGGCTTCTTGACTGCTGAATTCGTTTTCACTTCCCAGCACTAGCAGAGGACTACAGATCTCTACGCTTCCTGTGAGTTTATCCCCAGGTAAATAAATCTTTGTCATACTCCACTCTAGGTAATTGTAGAGCTCTTTTGTATACCAACAAACAAAAAATATTGATAAATTATTTCAAATAAAATAATAGCAAACATAATAATAATGGGGTAAAACTGAAATTATTCCCTAAAATAACCAGGAACAATATGCAAGTGTGATTAGACAATCACACCATTTAAAAAAATAAAAGTAGTGCTTAAAAATCTCAGCTAGAACATAAAGGCAAATTCATAAAGGGTATGCAAATGGAAAATGAAAAAATCAAATTATTCCTATATGCAAATCATGTGATCCTTCAATCACGTACCTATATGACTCTATCCTTGATTTCTTATAAAATAGCAAAATAGCAGAATATAAGATTTTCAAATCACTTTTGATAAAGAGAAATAAATTTTGAATAGAATGAAGGAAAATGGAGAGGAAGCATGGTGGCCATTGATGACTTTATAGGTAGCATAACAAGTATCAACCAATAAACACCAACTTGTTGCCTCTTCAATTGTTTCCTAAGCAGTGTTTCTGAAGATGTATTTCCAAAGAAGTGGCAACCAGTCCCATCTGGAAGTATGCTAGTTGAGAGTAAATTTACCCGCAATAAACCTTAGGTTTAGAATGGAACTCCAGTAAGAGTGGAATTAATGTCTAAGTAATCATTTTTATAATGTGAACTGAGCCTTCCCCCAGTTATGAATATTGTCACATCTTCTGACCTGTAATTTCTCCTTAGTACCTGGACACCTACTTGCTACGGTAGCACTTTACCCCTGAGCTGCTTGCCCAGCACTGAAACCTCTGATTTCAAAGACTGGTTGAGCAACATCATTTTTTTTCTTATGAGAACAAGTAATAAAGTAAGCACTCCATTTTGTGATAGCCTAATAGTTTAGTGAAATTCAACCAATAAGATTCATTTTTACCTGTAAATTAATTAAAGAAAATTAGTTAAGTAAGAGTACAGTGCATTTAAAGAAGAAATTCTAAATTTAAACCTAGACTTCTTAAAAAATACTGCCCTTCAGTGTGTGTGTGTGTGTGTGTGTGTGTGTGTGTGTGTGTGCGTGTGTGTAAGTCTTCAGTATCTTCTATTTCCTCATCTATGAAGTAAAAGCAGAACTTCATCTGGTCATAGTCCTTGGGAATGCAAATGCAGTAATATTCAGAAAAAACAGGGAATGGTCAAAAATTTATATCAATGTTCATGTAAATTCAATGAAAAAATGTAAATAGTTTTTCTAGAAAACACAATTAGTTAAACACCATATTAATTCAAATGTATTAGTCCAAAATTTTAAAAATTGAACAAGCAGATGAGTGGGAATATTATAGAGACAATCAAATGCGGTTTTAAAGTGTACTTAATAATATAGTTATACCAGTATATTATCACATCAACCAACATAGTTTCTAATTTATGTGAGTGTCTATAAAAATTTTAGGTGAAGACCATCCATCTAATAATATTTCAAGCTACAAATGAAGTGAGCATACTGGTAGACTGAAAACAATCATCTACTTCATCTTATCTATACATTCTAAGTTTACTATTGAACACATATTAATTATATTTTACATTAAAATAAAAGTATCTGCAAAGATCAAGTGAGAGGTGACAAACAAAGTTTGATAAATTTAATCTTCCCTGTGTCTGCACCCTTGAAATTCAATGTAAGTGAGTTTGGAATTAAATTGGTGCCTTCAAAAAAGTTCTATTCCTGTCTTGGGTAGTCAAATTCTGGAATGTCTGATTAGCCAGCTGCCAAGCATAACCTTGAAATACATCTGGGAAATCTAACAAATGTCCGGACCATCCAAATCAAAGGCCAGACTTATTCTCAGAGAAAAGCAGAAATTAAAATACTGTATTTTAATGTGCATCAATGTAGAACCAGGATTTTAAAGATGACATATGCATAAAAGTGCATGTGTCAGCTTTCTTTTTAACAGATACTTTTAGTTATCAAATTAGGGTACACCATCCGGACACCATCATAAGAATAAATTTGAAGAATTTTTCATTGAGTTTATATAAGGAAAAAATGAAAAAAAAAAGAAAAGAATTAGTTCAGTACTCAAAATAGAAGAGGAATGGATGAATTGGGAGGAATGTATGGTCACAACCTGAACAGTCAGATAATCTTAATGCAAAACTATAAGAACATACATGCTAGTGTGGGTGGTTGCAAAAATAACCATTCATATGGATATAAAATACTAAAGAATCTACTAAAAAAGTTAACTAGCCAATTATTGGAGGTTTTCAAATGAGTAGATGTGACATTTTGTTTTAGTAGATGTGATATTTGTTAATGCTGTAACAAATATAGCTTGCCTGGAAATCAGAGTGTTGAGCTAGCCACACTAGTTAGGCCAGGAAGTGTTGGCACACATCTTTTATCCTAGCACTCAAGAGAGGAGGCATACAGATCTCTCTCAGTTCAAGGCTACCCTGGGCTACAGGAGACTGAATCTAAAAGTGGAGCAGAGCTCACACCTTAGATCCTATCCTAGCACTTGGTGTCATATATCTTTAATCCCAGCACTAAGGAAGTGAAGACAAGAGTGAAATGGCTCTGGGAGGGGAGAGAGAAATGTAAGTCAGGAGGAGACAGGAGCTCAGAGCATTCAGTCTGAAATTTTGGAAAGATGGTAGTCAGTTTGAGGCTTCCTAGAGACAGGATCTTGCCCCATTTGATTTGAGGATTCGATAGAGGTTGAGAAATCACTTTAATGGCTGCTACTTTGCTTCTCTGATCTTTCAGCTTTCATCCTCGATATTTGAATCTGTGTTTTCATTATTAAGACTAATTAGGATTGTGCAACAAATAGATCTTTGGCTTTAAGTGATATGACTTCTAAATGGTAGAACTGATAGGTTGTAGACAACATTAGAGCATTAAGTAAAGCACTAAGAAATTAAATTGTTTTCACTTTTAATATGTTACATGTACGCATACACTCAAGATATATGTCTTTTCCATTTTCAAATTACTGTATGCCAATATACAACAAAATTAAAATAAATAACCTATGCAGGTACTTTAATTTTAAATTCTTTTAGCATTCTGAAAGAAATGTTCTGCTTTCACCAGACTAATTGATCCATTTTTTGCAATTTGTTCACTGATTCTCTTAGGTCTGTCTATCCTCTAATAACAATGCTTCTCATTAGAGGAATATAAAGTGTAGTAGTGGAAATAATTTGCATTAATGAAGATGGTTCTGTTTCCTAATAACATTAATAAAAATAAAACATTGCCTTTTATTTACTGATGAAGATTAAATCATTTTATGTTTTAAACATGTAATTATTCTTTTCAATATGCTCATGATGCAGCTAGGAAAAAATATCACAACAATATTACTACATATAGAAAACAGTGGCTCAAAAAGCACAGCGCTATCTTAATAGCAAAGACAGGAAGGAAATTTATGTGCTTAAAAGATTCGGCATTTTATTTATTGTGGGCATGTGTGTGCACATGTGTGTTTCTTGTCAGTATATATGTGGAAGTCAAAGGACAACTTAATGGAGTTGGTCCTCTCTTTAAACCATGTGGGTAACAGAGATTGAATTCAGGTTATTAGGCCTGGTGGCAAGAGCTCTATCCTCTTAACTATCTTGCTGACTTTGCAGAAGACTGGTATACTAAAAACTATTTAAGGATTCTGACCACTGGTCAAAATCAAGCCCATTCTGCAAATCATTAATAAATAAGAACAATGTTAGTACCATTTAATTTTACAAATGATGATATCTAGACATGATTTAATTATGAAAAGTATTCTATTAAAATATGAGAAAATACATTTATTGAATTACATTGTAGGCAGTGGAATCATGAATGTTGAGGATAGGGATATAAGTAAATAAATGAGCACAGAGATAATTCTTCTTTCCTCCTCCTCTTTCTCTAATGTTCCCTGAGCATCAGCAAGCAGGCAGCTGCCACTTCAATGTCATAGAGAAATGGAGAGGTGAGGCAGAGTGTTTTCTTTGCTGTGTAAAGAAGAGGAGGATCTGAAGACATGGCAGCAATAAGGAACAGGCCGATATGGGTGATCTAAACTGCCAAATGGGGTTCTGTGATGCCACTGAGGGTCATAGGTGGGTCCATAGCCCTACAACATCTGGGCTCTTTGTTGATGTCCATGGCTACTGTTACCACCAAAGGTCATTTGGATGTCCATGATCTGGGACCCCACCTGAGGTTATGTTGATGGCTGAGGGTCATTGTTCATGCTGGAAGCATACTAATCTGAGCAGCCTGTGCTACCACCTGAGGCTATGTTGGCCTCTAGGGCAAGCTGCCACTGAAGGCCAAGTCTGGATTCATGGCCCTATTGTAGCCAGGCTCTATGTTGATGCCCTTAGCCCATGTTTCTACCAAAGATCTTGTGGATACCAAGGATATGGGCCATGTTGGTTCCCTGAGCCAAACTGTCACTGTGAGCACACTGCTCTGAGTGGTCTGCACTGTCAGCCAGGGACATGGTGATATTCAGGCCCAAAGTAACACCAAGAACCATATCAATGGCCATGGTCTTACCACAGCCAGGGTCTGTGTTGATGTCCAAGACTGATGTAAACTTGGGAGTGTGGGAGGGCATGGTAGAGCTTGCTAAAGTGACCTGGGCACCAGAGAGTTTGTCCTGCCCCTTGTTAGCTGCCTCAATGGGAGAGGTACAGCCCCCTCCTTGGAGAACTGACCACACTGATGTAAATGTGTGAGAGCTAGCCCCAACCCTTGATGGCATAGGGAGTGGGAACTAGTTCCCCACTTCTAGGCTGCATTGACAGAAAAGCTGACCCTGGCCCTTACCCGAAGAGCCAGTCCTGGTGGAGCTGTGGACTGACCAACACAGCTAACACCCAAGCTTAGATTCAGGGCTTTGAGTTTGCCCACCCTAATATCTACCCCATCTACTACAGCTAGAATATGTAAAGGGACAGGTCCTGTGGAACCATAGCCATACGATTTCCATGAATCTGGACAATATAAGGATATCTGAGAGAAGTTTTGGTGAGGGGGGCAAAGTTGTTTGAGCAAAAGTATATACTGTGGTTACCACAGCTCCCAAGGACACTACAACAAATGAATATGTGATGGAGAGGCAGGAAAGATGGAGGAGCAAATAGGTTTTTGTTTAGTTGGTTGGTTGTGTTTTGGGGTTTTAATTATCTTTTTCCTTTTATTTTGGGGGTGAGACAATAAGGGTGGAGGGTGGACATAAATGAAATGGGAAATAAGTGGTATGGGGGTGTACTATGTGTAATTCCCAGAGAATCAATAAAAATTCAGTTAATAAAAATAAAATTTTAAAAAGAATAAAATGCGCTAACTTTAGTAGGATATAAAAAGAAATATAATTTAGAAGAGAATAAAATGTACTAACTTTAGTAGTATATAAAAAGAAATACAACTTATATAAAAACCAAACAAAGACATGCCATTTAGGACAGAACATTAACAGACTGCTCTGAGATAATGCTTTTGTACACTGTAAAGATTTATTAATTATATTGGTTTAATAAAATGCAGTTTGACCAGTAGCCAGGAAGGGAGTAAGGGCAGGGCAAGTAGACTGATGTAGGTGGGTCTATTTTCTATGTATTGCTT
>LOEQ01006398.1:24897-35616 GCA_001685075.1 Bramus lutescens | reverse complement strand
GAAAGAAAGAAAGAAAGAAAGAAAGAAAGAAAGAAAGAAAGAAAGAAAGAAAGAAATTAAGAAGTAAAATGATAGGTTTTTATACAAATTGTATACATTGAATAATAATATATTCTTTTGAATGCTGGGTTGTATTTTAAGAATATAAATATTTATTAAAATACTGCATGCCATATTTAATACACTATGCAGTAATGAGAACAAGTAAATGCTTAATTTTTATACCACATATTCCCTAAACTGTTACAATTCCCTTTTTTTCTCCTAGGTACTGCAAGATGATTTTATACTTAGCCATGTTACATACAAAATCAAACTCCTCTTTCTCTCTAAAGTCATTAATCTCCATCTATCTCCATTAGTTTCTACATGCTGAAATAGCATTCATGTGTTATACCAAGATTACATGGTAGAGACCATATATGATGTTTCATTATTTTTGAATGTCTTCATTTCATTTACTAACAAGCTATGTGTTTTGTGTCTAAAAGGATACGTCTGTCCACTTGTATTTGAATTCACTATTAGTATCTCAATCAAGCCATAATCCTCATCTTCTGAGAACAATGTACCCCATCCTAACTGCTTTCATGTCCCTCAATTATTTTTTTTTGTTCAAGAACTATCATTAACTTTTCAAATCACATTTTTAGGGGGATTTTTTTTGAGACAGGCTTTCTCTGTGTAACAGCCCTAGCTATAATGGGTCTCAATCTATAGACCAAGCTGACCTCAAACATATGAAGATCTCCTGCCTCTTTCTCCCAAGTACTGGGATTAAAGGTGTGTGCCACTTCCACCTACCCAAAAGTTAAATTTTATAACCTCATTCTTGAAGCTTTGCTGAAGCTCAACATTTTTTTTTAGAATAAATCACAACTTCTTCCATGCCCTGCTAAGTGATTAATCTCAACATGCATTGCTGATTGAGGAACAATGCCATCTGTCTGTCTCTTTGTCC
Organism: Bramus lutescens; assembly: GCA_001685075.1. Lineage (NCBI taxonomy): Eukaryota > Metazoa > Chordata > Mammalia > Rodentia > Cricetidae > Bramus > Bramus lutescens. The sequence goes on along the minus strand of LOEQ01006398.1, from coordinate 34,655 downwards.
ACTAACTCACACCTTGTTTTGTCTCTGTGTCATAAGAAAAGTTTTTTACATCTCTTTGTTTTTAATTATTTTAATTATTACTACTCTTATTTATACATTCATCTAAAATATTTACCCATTATCTTTTATGCTTTTGATGTACTGATATCTATTATATCTTAGTTCAAAAGGAAGTTCCTCGCAAATGCATTTGCTAGTTACCTTATCTCAAGAATCCTACATCAAAACCTTTCCTGTATCTCACATGGATTTATTTCCTTTATAACACTTGGCAAGAGTGTAAATGATATGTTTATTTCATTGTTTCTTTCTTTCCTAGTAAGAATAAACTTGAAAGAGTGTCTTTTGGTTAATAATCAATGGCTTGTAATATGGCAGACCCATCAGAATTTCTTCCCACCTAATGTCATTATATTAATAGCAATATTACACACTTCATGTGCCTGTGATGAACCTGGTATAAAAAAAGCAAATGCACTGGCAGTGGCATTAAAAAACAGCACATACAATTATGGATAGTATACTGCCTAATGATAAGAGTCTATGCCACATATTTATGTATTTGCTATGTTCTGTTGTTAGATTATGTTGTCAATTTCATGTGACCTTGCATATGAAACCTCAGCTGAAGAATCAATCAACTAAAGTAGCCTATAGTCATCTCTGGGAGAGACTATCTTGATTGATGGTTAATGTGGGAGGGCCCAAGCTACTATGGTCGCACTCTCCAAAGCAGGTGGTCCTGGATTGAATAAGGAAAGATGACTGAGCCATCAGTAAGCACCCCTCCTCCATGATTCCTGCCTTGAAGTACTGAAGAGATAACCATCAGTGATAAACTGTTACCTGGAAGTGTAAACTGAAATAAACCTTTTTCCTCCCTGAAAAGTTGCTTTATATCAGAATGTTTTATAACAGCAATGAAAATCACATAAATACCCTATAGTATACATTTTGGTGTTTATTCCTTCTATTTAAATTAAAGTTCACTGCAAAAGAGCATGCTATCTTGTTCTGGCACCAAGCTTACACGTACTGTGCACAAGGCGTCCCTGAATTGTAACAACTTTCAGTGATAGATATACAGTCTCCAGGTTTGCACAATTACATTACCTAGCCCATCTTAACAAAATCACTTATCAATGCATAGATTAGAAAGTGTATCCACGTACTTAACTTGGGAATAGCAACTATAAGCACCAAAAAGAAAGAAATTTTCTCTGAATTATTTTTACAAATGTCTGGTAAGTAGCAAAGACTGAATATTCCTTATATTAAAACAGTTAATGAGTTAATAAAGTTAATTATCATTGCTGGGAATGAAGGTTCACTTTGATAGTTCATCTATGAGCATAAAGCAATATGTGTACTGAAAGTTACAAACTAACGAAGTGGAAGAAAGCACAAGAACAAACAGTATTTTTCTTCCTACACAATTATATGAGACTGTTTAATATTTTATCATTTTTTATTGAGCATCAGTAAGAGATAAGGAAATTTTATGGCCTTTCCCCATTTAACTAAAAACACTGTCCAAGGTCATACAGCCAGACAGCAATCATCTGATCAAAGTGAAAAATAATAGGATCCCACATTCCTATCTCAATTTTCTCATTCTGTGACAAGGCTAACCAGTGAAAGCCTCTGCTTCTTACTGCATCTTAAAGGGTTTTTTTTAATTATTGATCACATTCTTAAAAAATGAGGTTTACTTTGAAGAATAGCTGTGTTTTATGAACTTGGCAATATTTTTATGAGAAGCAAAAATTCACTGATTTCTAAATTTGAGCACATTAGCAGGTTAACAAAGATGCCTATGAGTGATTACTAAGGCAGTACATTTTAAACAGTTGAAAATACTCAAGTTAAAATTGAAGACACAAGAAATTGCTATTTTATTCATTTTCTCAAATTTGTTGCCTTATGCATTTTATAAAAGAGCACAGTGATTTGCATTGAACATTTGTGGAAAAAAACATATTGACTGATATATACAGTAAAAGGTGCTCAAGAACACTCTAGTTCAGGTAGAAAGAGTGGACATATTAGAACTGAGGTGAACCATAATTTTCAAAAGCATGTCTTTGTGTCTGCATACATGGATCTCTAGAGAATGTAGTAAGTGAAAGTCATGTTAGAGTATTAAAAGCATGACTGAACTACTGAAAGCATAAAAGAAATACTTTAAGATGATACATGTTAGGAATCAGATACATTATTTGCATTTTGAGGTCATTGTCCTGACATTTACTGCACAATTGTTTACAGATTATTTAATATTCTGACATGAAGTCTTAGTCTTTAAGCTATACAGGTATTAAATGTTATAGGTCAATAGTTTCTCATGTTTGTTATACATACAGTCAGATTAATTAGGTTCTTTAAATACATAGAGATTGTATTCTGCCTAGATAAATAATCTTTTACCACTTCAAGGATCTGTAGACTATGCCATTTAAATAACTTGGAGTTCTGTTGACATGAGACATGATTGCTCCTGACAGCAACAACCTATTCCCGAGAGGAATTTGAGCACCGAAGACACTTCACTGTGTCTTGATCATATTCTGCTTCCTTTGGAAGCTGCTTGATTGCACTTCCTGTCAACTCCAGTAATATTATTGCCCTTCTCAGACCTTCAATGGGGTTGAATATTAGATAATCGTAGTTACCTTGTCATGATTTAACCATGATTATTTCTGATATAAGATTTACACTCCTTAAAATAGAATGTTTATTAAAACATTTGTCATGTGTTCTTTGCTTAATATTGCTCATGTTGTTTGTAATTTTATACTTGATATTTGTTCCTATTGTAGTTTTTTTTCCTATTGTAGTTTTATAATGGGTTTGGGTTGCTTCTGTTTAGACAAAAGGGGGAGATGATGGGGAAACTTGTTAGCTAACCATCTTAAAGAGGTGGGGAGAGGCAAGGAGGGGAGCAGAGAAAAACGTAGAGCTCAATAAAAATCAATAAACTAAAAAAGACGTGGGTCTTAGTTAAGGCGTGGCTTCACTGGGACCCAGGGTAAAATGTGTACACTTCCATGTGTGTGCTCTCGCTGTGTCATTTCCCATGGGATGTTGCTGTGCTTGGATTTCTCACTTCCTGCTTCATAAGTTTTCCCCTCATAATAAATGAAATATAATTGTTTTATCCTTAGATATCCTGGTTATTTCAACATTGAAATTTTCCAGTTTTCTCTAAATTTAGATTTATTTTCTACTTATCTAAACATATTTATAAAAAGAAGAGCATATACTTATTTTCATAAAAAGTTAAAATTGTATACAAATATATAAACAAATACCTCTCTCTAGATTAAGCACTTTTAGCAAATGTTATGCACACCTTATATCTACCCGTTCATCCATCCATCCATCCATCCATCCATCCATCCATGCCTCCATCCATCCATCCATCCATCCATCCATCCATCCATCCATCCATTCATCCATCCGTCCATTCATCCATCTATTTACCTATTTCATTTATATATTCATATACTTGCTTCTATAAATGCTTAAGTTAGATTCACATTACCAATACAGGTATTTCTCCACATATCTTTATATAATATATTCAGATAGTATAACTTTATTCTTCAAAACTCACTGGCTTTACAAGTTATAATAGAGAGCTTGTCATATCTTCATGTTCCCATTAGTAAAATGGACTAATGGTTTTTGAAAAACTATGAATTGTTAGTAGAAGTCTAGCTTTTAGATTGCTTGTCAAAGAAAGTTTTAACAAAATATAATTCACAAACACGTATGTATATATATGCATTAAATCTGAAGTTAAACTTTTCCAGTAATCATTCATACATTTGTCCATTTTCAAATTAACAAGTTTTAATGGGGAAAATATTTTAAGAGAAGGTTTATGTAAGGTACTGGGTTTTTAGAACTGAGCAAAAGGAAGTAGCTTAGAGCATCTGGTCAGTTTCAGGAAATTCCTGAGGCTAATGAGTTGTTTACTTTCTGAGTTTTAATTGGCCTTCCTCTAGAACATTTTGAGTCTCAAGGAGCTTCCCCCTAGAACATACAGTTTTATTTTGAGCGAACTGCTATAATGCATATTAAATACTAAGAAAATCATGTTGCTTTCGAATCCTGGTATTTAAATCTATAATTTCCAATATATATCACCATTTTTCTAATTTTTGTTGGCCAATAATGTTGGATAGGTTGTCTAAACACAAATGAAAACAGAGGCTATGTATGGATTCCTGTATTTCCTTTTTAGAAGGAAGAAACTGTTAATGTTTTAATAATTAATTTAAGTTTCGCTATGAATATAAATACTATTTCACATAGAGTTATCAATTAAAAGAAAGCACCCAATTACATCCCTTTAAAAGATTTGCCTTATTGTTGTCAAATAATATACAGCAATCCAGGATGTGCTTTTTTACTAGAAATAAGTGTTTTTGGAGCTGAAATATTTGTGTTCTAATATAGGTTAAAATGTAAATAATAACATCAAGTCTAAAGTGTTACATTTAAAAAATTGTCTTTAATTTATATATCCTTAGTTGAAGGAGGAAATTTTATTTGCGTTAATGCAATAGTTCTTTTCATAAATATATATACAAATTATTAGAAAGGAATATACCCATAATTTATCTATCATGATTATCATACCAATATGTCTGAATTTAGAGCTATACTCATTGTTTCTCTTTGCAATTTATCAGACATTGAACCAACGTAGTCTGTGATTTATTTATTGTTTTTGATTTTAATTATTATTATTATTAAAAANGCTGGCCTTGGTGAGCTCCCATTAGATCAGCACCATCGTCTCAGTGGGTGGGCATACCCCTCGCGGTCCTGACTTCCTTGCTCATGATGATTTATTTTTTTTTAATTTTAAAATATATTATAGGACATGTGCAAATGGGGAAAATAGCTTGAAATAGAAAACTCTACAAAGTCCAAATAAGCTTCAGAGTCAAGTTTCTAGGGCAGTGGCTCTCAAGCTGTGGGTCAAGACCACTGGAAAACATGTATTTCCAATGGTTTGAGGAACCCCCAAACATAAATTCATTTTAATTGCTAGTTCCTAACTGTAATTTTGCAACTGAGTGGTGTCGCAGTTCCTAAGACTATCAGAAATTTGTGTTTACTGATGGTTGCATCTGGCAGAACCTCTTCTAGAGTTTTATAAACAACACAATCCAACTCACCTTAGGAATTAAAACTCTTACTCAGTTTTGCATTACGACTTTCTCATCTTGAGGGAGTATTATATGAATAAGAAAGTAAGCCCAACTTCTAGTAAAAGTATGTATTTCATTCAGCATTTAATACTAAGGTTCAGCTCTGACCCTTTCCATTAATTGAATCAAGAGAAAATAGAAAGCTGAGTGTTATAAAGCTTAAACTAATTATGAAAATATGCTCTGACATATTTAAAAAATAACGGAAAAACAAAAAAAATATTTTACATAAATTAATCTTTTGAAGATTTATAGAGACATATGTTATGAGTATATTATGTAGCATTTTACTTTTGTGGTTTTCTGTCTCACTTTTTTCACTATATAATATACATTGTCCTGTATCTTTACATTTATTTAACTAGATAAACTTTTATCAATAAGTAATCATCCAGTTAGTTGTTGTCTTACTATACATGTATAGTCATAGATATGTATAAACATTCTCATTAGTTCATAAAGAGGGTAAAATTGATTATTTTAAAGGACTTGAGATACTGTTTAAAATCATTAATTTCTACAGTTATAATAGACTATAAGATTGACAGTTAGTATACCTGAAGCCACTGTGCTGACACCTGATCATAATAATACATAATAATACACAGGAAAGTCTCAGTTTCTGACATTATCATGCTTAACCTACATGTAACATAAATTAATTTTAAGATGCCATGCTGTATAATATGAATCTACTTTTACATATTTAAATATTTCAATTTTAAAATATTAATTTAATATGTTGAAACTTTCCCATGAATTTCATTTATGTGGAAAATATTAAAATAATAAAACAAAGTCAATATCACTCCCTTACTTCTTTCTATGTGATTGAGTTAACTCAATAATCATTATACTCTCTCTTATGGGTCAAAATAAACATTTAAAAAATCTTTATTGTTGTTACTTTTCCCATTTTGATCTCTTATAATGAGGAAATCAATAATATTAAATCGTACAATACAATGTATTTTCTGTATCTAATACTAAGTTTATTGCAGTTTGCCTTTTATGTATACTTGTGTAAAATAAACACAATTAGCCATGGACAAAAACATAAATGCTTGATTATCTGTCTTATAGATGAACTGCTTATATTTTTAAACTGTCATTTTTTACCTAACCATATATGCAATTTATTTTTTATTTACTTTTTCACACAGTTTGCACTTATAAGTACTTTTTATAATTTCTACAAACCACTTCAATAGGTATTAAATTCATTACCTTGGACTATGGTTGCCTAATATGAAAATAAAATATTTTCACATGTGTCAATTGTAGTATATAAAAATGATATAAACTACTAAAACTTTCTATATATAACTTGATTAGATATATTTTCAATAAAAATTAGGAAGATTAATTATACATTAGGTCATGAGACTTTGACCTTTCTATTCCCAGTTCTTCCATATCCCTGCTCTCAGTAAACATTATTCTACTTTCTGTTCTCAGTTCTTTCCTCCTCAGCATCTTTTTTCTTCTCAAATTTATGATTGTTATTACAAATGAAAAGATTCATATGTGCATATTTATATAATCATACATAGTTGGTCTTGTACTTTGAAAAGAATCATAATTACATTCATCATACAAAATGGGTTTTATTATGTTATTTTGTTCTTTACTTTCAGTATGAGAATCATTGTTACTGGAATGACATCTCCATACAGTTTTGATTTGTTTTCCCTGATGGCTAAGAATGTTCAGCATTCTTTACATCTATTTATCGATTACTTGTACTATATACAGTTTGAAGCCTTTTATTTTTTCATTCCTATTACTCATTTATTGAATTGCTCAATGATTGAACTATTGGCACTTTGTTTAAGATTTCAGTTCTGTGTATGACATTCAGTACAGGGTTTCTTTCATGGGTTAAACTTGCGTTAACTTTGAAGAATCTTTATAATTGAATGCTGCTTCATTTGTCAAGTTTCCCTTATTTTCTTAGGTGATGCATTCTGAAACAGGAAGTCATTACTTGGCACTTTTATCCAAAAGCAGGTATTTGGAGCTGTATGCACTTGTTTCTGCATGCTCATTCACTTCCTCAGTTGTCTCTGTTATGTCCATGTACTAGTACTACCCAGGCTTTGTTTCAATAACTGCAACATCATTTAAAGTCAGACGTTGTGAAGCTTCATGTATTCATCGTTTTTGTTATTGTTGTTGTTCAGGATTTGCTTGGTCATTCACTAACTTTTGTATTTCTATGTGACTTTTAAGACATTTTTCCATCTCTGTGAAGAATGTCATTGGAAGTTTTAAGGAGACTGTCCTGCATCTGCATATCAATTTTGGTGATATTCCTGTTGTAACTATGCTAATTCTACTGATTCATAAACTTTTGAGGTCTTTAGAACTTTTAGCATCTTCAATTATTTAATTTTCTGTTTTATAATTTTCATTATAGGCATGTTTAACATCTCTGTGCATGTCTAGACATTTTTTTAAATGATTGAATACTTTTCTTTTACTTATTTTTCAGGGACTTTGTTATTGATGTGTTGAAAAGCTCCAATTTTCTATATGTTGATTTCTCATCCCACTATTCTGCAAAAAGTGTTTATCAGACATAGGAAGCTTTAGGTAGAATCTTTAGAATCTTTTAAGTACAGGATCTTATCATGTTAAAAAAGTCTATATCTATTTCTTTCTTTCATATTTGCATTCTTTTATATTTCTCTTGCCTCATCATCATACTTGAAATGAGAAAATTCAGCCTCAGCTCTTGATAACTTAAATGGAAGGCATAATTTAAAATAATATAAAATCTTATTACTCAAGAAAATTCCTTTGAAAACTGAACACTATAAAAGGTACATGTTCATATGAATTTTGCTTTTAAACTAATGATAATAATAATAATTTTAATTGAATTAGGCATTACCTTCTATATAAACTAAATGAGGCTAACACAGTGGGTGAATTGAAGGTAATTTCTAAAGTCATTTTAGCTAAAATGCTTTGATTCAATTTCTATTCAGTTCTCATCCTTTTCATAAAGTTGATTTATGAAGAAATATGCATGTTCAGAGCATTTCTCTAAAGTGTATTTTATGATAATTAGCAATACATATTTTGTCTAAGTCTTTACCCAGAGGAACTGTTAACATCATCATTTATAATTCAGTTAACATGAAATAGAGCTAAATTAAATTTTTGTCTGAAACTGTAATTTAAAAATTGTACAATATATTGTATCCCCAAAACTGGTCAAACACTGATTGGATTATACAGATGAAAAAATTAGCACATATCCCAAGATATTTAAAATATCATCTCTATATCATCCCTAAATAAGTCTTAGGACCCAAAGGTTTACTTGAGTACTCATAAATAACTTTGGATCACACTTTCAGAAATTTCATATGCATATGATAAGTTAAAAGGATAGTATTTTCTTATGTCTTATAACGATAGTCATCAAACTATTTTCATAACAATAAAAGACTAGGTTTAAAAAAATATTATTGGGATAAAATGTACTTCTATCTCACAGTTATCAGTATGAACATTAATGACTTAAAATAATTCAAAATGAAAAAGGATCAAAACTGCAACACTGTTGTTGAAATCAGAATGTTTTGGCAAGTATCAAGTGAACTTTACCACCATAGTTTATAAATAACAGATCAAGTACAATGCCTTATCCAGAAAGGGTTCTTAAGAAACAGTTACTATGTTGCATGTTCATAAACTATGGATCAAATGGAAATATAATCTAAGTTCTTTGTTGAATTTTAAATATTTAAATATCCATTTATTAAACAGTAAACAAGAAGATTTATTTCATTCCTGGTGAGGTTCATGATTCATAATATTGTTTGAGAAAGCCCCATAAAATAGATATCACAGTAGAAAAAGGATTTAATAGATGGAAAAATCATTCCCATTGCTTATTTACCTATCTATCTACCATCTACATATATGTACCTTTTTATCTATGTACCTATCATCTATCTAGTTGTCATTTTCTACCTATCAAGTTAAAATAATATGTATCAAAGATCTCATTTCCTCTATAATAGGTAGGCAATATATTATTGAATATGTATGTTTGTATGGGCTTTTGTTGAACTGTGTTTCTACCACATGCTAGTATCTCTAATGGTAAATTTTTCCCTTAGAATGTGTTTAATTTCTATTAAACATAATTGTCTTCTCTCATTGGGTACCAGTATTCCTCAAATTGAATAAATTTTATCCTGGAAATTTGCTGATTAAGATTCAAGAAATAAATTACAAGATTCAGAAATTCTCTAAAGCTTAAAAGATTAACAAGGTTCTTCTCTACCCAATGATGTAGGAGGGTCTTCTATCTATCTGTTGCTTTCATTGGTTAATTAATAAAGAAAACTGTTTGGCCTTATAGGTAAGAACAAAGGTAGGCGGGGAAGACAGAACAGAACGCTGGGAGGAAGAAAGCAGAGTAAGGCAGTTGCCATGAAGCTCCAACGTGGTTAATACACAATTACTAGATATGCGTTAAGCAAGATGTGAGAGTTAGCCAAGAAGAGGCTAGAT
>LOEQ01006398.1:0-14331 GCA_001685075.1 Bramus lutescens | reverse complement strand
TTTTCCTGGCAATATTGGCTACCTCCAATATCCAGGAGGATAACTACTTCTTATGAAAAGTAATACATCAAGTTGAATGAAGGATCATGACATATAGAACTAAAATGTACTCTTAATACTAAGAAATTCAGAAGGCAGCAAACTTTGGCTTGTTTTTTTTATAATTAAATATATGTGTCATTAACTCTCCTGTCAAAATAAGTCATTTCAGTAAGACATTTCACAAATCTTAACCATTCTAATCTTATGTACTATGTGGTGTTAATTTAGCACTATAGCAAACTAAAAACGTGTACATACCTATACAATTTAGGGTTTTCATCTTTTTGCTCAAGAGGTTTTAGCTGACTGAGTCATATTTTTGGCTCTAGGAAACTAATGAGATTGACAGGTCTGTTGGTAACAAGTCTTTAAATAAATTTGCAAATACATGATTTATCCCATAAGAATTTATATATATATATATCACATAAGATTAAATCAAGAGACAAAAATCTCTTTCTATCTATACAGAGACAAGATTTCCCTGGCATTAGGAAAAAGATTCATCTCATGAAGGAAGCAGTAATATGTCTTTTCCAGGAAGTAGCACTATTTGAAAAGATTAGGAGCCGTGACCTTGTTGGAGTAAGTATGATACTGTTTGAGAAAGGAGCACTGAGTGTGGACTTTGAGGTTTCAAATACCCGAGTCAGGCCCAGTGGCTCTCTTTTCCTACTGCCTTTAGATCTGGATGTAGAATTCTCAGCTACAATGTCTGGCTGCAGGTTGCTGTGCTCCCTGTCATGGGGATAATTGGCTAAAAAAAGATTTACCTAGTCTTATTCCCATCAGTAAATACTATTCAGTGCAACTATTGCTGTTTATATGTCTTTCATTACCCTTGTTCTAGAGAAAGTGATACAAATGATTCTGTTAATGACATATATCATATGCTGGTTGATGAATAAAGTTATTAAAGATGAATATTTACTTTTTTAATAGCTCTATTTTGAATACAGCTTTATTTACTTATTCTATTATCTGGAAATATTCTTTGTCTTATAAAATGTTCTGTTGTAGTTTTTAACCAGTCAACAGTCAGAAGGAATTCTGCTATAGAGGTGTTTAAAATCTTTTCTGAAAAGGGATGGGAAAGGTTGAATATTGGATTTTTGCCTTCTTACAATTAGTCACTTTCACTTTAGAAGTGTTGAGTTCTTTCGGTATCTTATTGTGTCGGCAGTTATGTATGTGTGTAATACAAAATTCACCCTATTTTGTCATATACATCCTCTACAAATTCTCTCCAGCTACCTTGACACCTCCTGACCAAAATATATTAAAGCCTTAAAGAATGGTTTGGCTACTTTTCGTTTATTGAACCTTGGCAATTAGATAATCTTTTGTGAGCTTTCATTTTCAAATTTGTAAGCTGCTGTAGTCAATATTTCATTTACTTCACATTGCAATCCTCTAAGATTGGGCTTATTTTATCCAAATTTTTCAAATGGGGAAAACAAGGACTAACGATCTACCTTGACTTGCCTCCATCAGTCAATATTTTTCATTGTAACCACTACTGTTTCCATGTCTTTAATTACCCTAGTTCTGAATATAGGCACATCCTACACAGAGACATGCCCTGTCTGACTATATTAACTTTGCCTCAAACATGTCCAATTCTAAAAGAGATTTTTACACAAAGCACTCACAACATCCAAAGCAGTGATGGACAAAAGCTGTTAAATGCACTATCCTATTAATTTATGTATCATGTTTTCTATACCTATGTAGACAGAATTCTATCCCTGCCTCCTTCCTCCAGCAATTATATATATGAGTACTGGATGGATATGAGGAAAAAAGTCTAGTATAAATTACAATCAATCTGATATATTTGTTTCATGATTAATTTGATGTGAAATCTCATTTATCTTTATTTTTTAAAGTAGTTGACAATTCATGAATAAGTAACCTTACAATGCTTTAAAATAAATGAATAAATACTTCAAACCTTCACCACCTTGAAACTCCTTCCAAAGTCATTATCATGATGATCAACCCACATGTTACATTGAGACATTTTGTATATATACACATAAGTGTGTGTATATACACATATATAAGAAACACTATATACACATATATGTAGCTTCTGACCTTGCTCTGTATCAACAGAGCACTAACATAAGTCAAGAGATCCCTGTAGGCACCTTAGCTTCCATATTTCTCTTATCTTTTAAAATGCTTCAAAGTGCAAAAAAAGGCTTACAGGTAAAAGTAAAAATAATTTTACAGATGATAGTTTTGGTGATAGGGAGTCTTGAATGACAACGCAATTCCTACAGTGAGACATTGTAATGAGATCAAAGTGTTTACAACTTCAATGCTGTCAGTCAAATGCTTCCATCAATGAAATGAATTCTTGGCCACAAGCCACAAATGTGCTTTGAGAAATTAAAAGCATATGAATACACTGGTGCTTTTATTATTTTCCTGACTGAGATACTTCACTTCTCACATTGAATAAAAGTAATACATGTTCAATATATTCATAATTTAAAAAATATTAAGAGAAACAATTCACATAAATGTTACAGTTTATATATGATTGCGATTTGCATAGGCAATACAATAATATTGTCTAGGACTTTCAGGGGTGCTTTATATCCAACCAAATAAACTACATAATTGTCTTATTTCTTCAATAAAAATTTTGGCTTATTTCCAGAGAATGAACTTATAGATAGCTTTAGAGAAAGGAAAATGGAGGGGAAGAACATTATCATCATTCATAAGCATGAAAATGTCATGATGTACTTCATTATTTTGCACAATTAATGGCAACAAAAATAACACAAGAAATACAACCAGTAGATAGCACAAAATACAAACTTATAAACATTCAAAATATTTTTTAAAACATTTTAACCCCATTTCAGTAAACATGCAAAGTATTTCAAAACTTTGTAAGATTGAGCATTCCTTGTTAGGTTTATTGTCTTCACTTTCCTAATCATAATGTTTGGATCTGGAGGATTATTAGTAATACATGTTTTCATTTTTTACAATGAGTTACAAATAGCTCCAAATAATCACATTCTTAAACTCAGCTATTTTACTTAACAGTATTCTGTCTGTTGTCAAGAAAAATCCCATTGAAATATCATACATCATCTCCAGAGGATCCTTGAACACCTAGAACAGTATCCAAACAACTGCTTCTTTAATTTTTTTTTTGTAAAATCTACAGCAGATAGAATTAGATCTTATGGTTCTCATGTTTACACAGCAAGGGAACTCATCAGCTCCCATTTCAGTTTTAAACTTGTCTTTTTTGCTGCTGCTCGGATCTAGGACTTACAAGCACTCCATCACAGAGTGAATGCCTTTAGAAACAGCCAACATAATGAAGCAACAAATACAGAATTTTGTGTGATATGGGTATGATCCCCCTCCCAAATAAGTAGAAAGTCTAAGGTGTGATTAAAGTATCAAACTATCTACTCTCTGAGAATTTTGACTCAGCATATGGGAAAATAGAAAACAAATGTCCAATATCTTAATTGTTACTGACACTTCTGAAATTATATTTTGAGAAACTTTGGTAGGATCCAAGATAACTAATGAATCATTTAAACAATATTTGCTATACACAGTTAAATAGTTTATAATGATAAGATTCCCATTCAACTGCATATCTGGAAAGCAGAATTCTATATTTCTTATCTCTATGACTTTTTAATAGGCAGTCTGGGTACAATAATGATATTATCTAGAATTTATATGCTCAACATTCAATTACTCACGAGGTTATAAACTGTCTGTAATCAACCTATTTTCCCCCTGATTTTGGCTCATTACCACTACAGTTATTTTTATTTCATGAAGAAATGGGAGAAGAATGAAAGAAAATGAAATATGTCAAATTCTAACAACTATAGAATAACAGTATATGAAAATCATGGCTTCACTATATGTTTTGAGTCTAATCTCTTAAAACTATGGAAAATAATGTAGATAATGAAGTAAAAATGATTTTATAAAAATAACAGTTAATTAAAATCCACAGAGCCCATTCTATTTCTGAATATCTGTGGTGGGTCATAATAATAAACTTAGAATATAACTTTTAAAATATGTCTAGCTTCACAAATGTCAAAATAAAATAATTTAACCTTTAGAAGTGCAACTGTTAAATGAATCCATGAATCACAGTTTTTCCGTCTGAAGACATAATGTATATACATTTCATTTACCTTTATAGGTGGGACTGTGAGCCCTTCGCATAAGATTAAAAACAAAATTTTAGGTTGTCATGACTCATACCTTGAATCCTAGAATTGAGAAGTACAGGCAAAGTGATCTTTCTAAGTTCCAGGCCTACTAGAGCTATATAGCAAAACCCTATCTCTAAGTGAATAAAACAAAAAGGAGCACATATCCCACCACTCAAAATGTGCCCCTTCCCACAAGCCATCTTCAGGTATAGAGCCCCAATTCATGTAGTTATCCTCTTCTACCACCATCTACAAGTCTCGCTCCCATCTCTAGCTGGCCAGCGTAGGTTTAGCCCCAAATTAAATTTCACCCACCTGATCAAGTCCACACATCCTGGTTGTATACACTTTCTGTCTTCTCTAAGCAAACACCATACTTGCACCACCAACCACACTCATCGTGACTAAGAGAAGACCATTCTTCTAGAGGGGCATCATTAGCCCCACAACAGCCATTCTACCAAGTCTTGCAACTGGCCATGGCCACATGTCCCACACCTACTTTCCTATACCCTTTCTCATACACACTCACTTCAGGAAATATTTTAGTTTCTATTCTTCAAAGGAATCTTTTTGAAAAACACAACTGTTTTCATTTTACAGATATAATCTTCAATTTTAATTGATAATTAATAAATGACTAAAACATTAGTGTAAGATATGTTCAGATACACCTACAAGGACATATCTAGAAATGATTATCTGTAGGAAGATCTTCCAAGAATTGGCGTAGCATCTGTGAGTAACATACACATTTTATACAGGGTACAAACTATCACATGAGTCAATATATTCATTAATTCTCCTGCTATCTTTGTCATAAAAATCACATTTCTCCATATTATACTCAGAGCATTGGAGCTCTGTTCATTGTTTCACTGAAACATATATAAAATATTAAGGAAAAACTCACCCAGTTTCCATAGAAAATATATGATATTTAAAATCTGACATGTCTATCATAACATGTCTCAAATCTGTGTTTCTGCAGAACAAGGTGTTAATTTAGGTTAATGACTTAGTGAGGAACTGATTTTAGATTTAGTCATATATACACATACAAAACAATCTGTTTTAAATGAGGTCATCAAAAGTCAGACTTGATACTCAATATCATTTATATTATAGTGTTATTTAAGTTACACATTAGATTACAAGACAGATAACCAAATATTTGTCTTCTAAATAGCCATGAAACTTTCCCTAAGGATTATCTTCTAATAATATGCCCTTCCTCAAAAATCTTTTCCAAGTTAGAATCTGATATTTATTTATTTATTTAATTTATTGCCATTGTGTGAGGCAGTATCTTGCTATGTAGCACAGGCTAGCTTTGAACTCAAGATTCCTCCACCTCAGTCACAAGAGTGTTTATGTCAAGGAGTTAACCACCATGACCATTTATCTGACTTTTTTATTTTACCTCCACTCTCTCCCATACATTACTTTATTTCCCCTCCCTTCACCATACTATTCTCATACTCCTTCAAATTAACAAGAGAGTTATCCTAACCACTTTAAGTCTTCACTGACATTGTTATTTCAGATGAAAATCATAGTCTATAGAACATTCTCAATTTATCCCATTACATATATCTCTTAATTTTTAAAAATTTATTATTAGTAATATATACACATACACTGAAAT
Organism: Bramus lutescens; assembly: GCA_001685075.1. NCBI lineage: Eukaryota > Metazoa > Chordata > Mammalia > Rodentia > Cricetidae > Bramus > Bramus lutescens. The sequence goes on along the minus strand of LOEQ01006398.1, from coordinate 8,421 downwards.
ACCATGGTGCATATGTGTAATGCAGAGGACAATTTCCTATTTTATTGAAAATGTTTTTTTCATACAATGAATTCTGATCACAGTTTCCCCTTCCTCGTCTTATCCTAGATCCTCGCCGCGACCTCAGCCATTCAACTCTGAGAAAAGCCTTCAGGAGTTTGCGTTCTCCAATTTTGTGCCTGTCCTGGGGATCCAACTCAGGTTGACAGACAGATATGACAAAACATTTATCAATGGGTCATCTCACAGTCCTCACATTTATTTTTTTTTCTGAGACACATCTTCCATTAAAATAATGGCAATGTCTTTTACCTTTGTATACGAAATACTTGGGAGAAAGCAGTAATGGAAGTTCTATCAATATTTTTGTATTGCTGAATAATTATGTGTCTTATAAATAAATCTATTAGAAATTCCCACATATTCAGCCATAGAGAAAGAGCACATTTAGTTATTTACCACTTTATCAACATTTAATAGTAACTGATATTTGTTTACAATTAAAGCATCTCTGACATTTTAGAGTACAGGCTATCCTTACATTTATTTTAGATGCTACTAATTAAAATTAGCAAAAATTTTACATTTTAAACCCACATATTTGTATAATAAGAACAGTGAATATATAAAAAATAAAAAGTTGGGACATCTAAAGGTCAAGCATAATGATCTTCCTAATTCATCAATAATAAGATCAAGATCATATTCTGGGCTGCTAACCGTGAGTTCTCACTACTATACATAAGTAAGTTCAGTGTGGCTATCTTCGGGAATACACTGTTCTGTTATCCTAGAAATAAATAATCATTTTTCATTATTTTCACAAAAATATCAGAAAATTATTTCAATTCTATGAAATGAAGATGAACATGTTACCCTTTTCAGATACTTTTTTCTGGCGGAAATCTGTAATTGTTTCATCCAAATGAGCTCTTCATGCAACTGGTGAGCAGACTTAAATTAAGGCAGGAAGGGCATTACTGAGGTTAGGTTAAGTTGAAAAGAAATCGTTGACAGGACAGGGTCTTAGTGAGCGAAAGGATTCCTAGGAAACCAGGGGCTATATTTGGGAACAACTCCCTCTGAAAATTATCTTAAAAATAATCATTGAAGAAGAACACATTTACAACTGTAATTCGAGGGCAGTGGCCAATTGCTTGTCTAAAGTGGGCAAGATACTGGTATTGATCCCATCAAAATTATGCAATATGATTAAAACTTATTTAGAAAGAAAAATATGAAAAAAATCTCATGCCTCTTCTAAAATAAAAATAAACCAATTTATACTTCGTAGCATTCTATGACTCCTGTTGGAAAGCTACCTGTTGGCAAGTAATATTCACCCAAAGTAGTAGTAGCTGAATACAGTAATCCAGGCTCTTTGATAAAACGTGTTTTATAACTCAATGATGCTTATGCATTGCTAATTACTTCTTAATTATAAAACTATTTAAATAATAGTCAACTCTTAGTTTAATATAAAACATATGTTAAACTTAAATAGTTATAAAATACCCATGGACTTTATCTAATTTATTCTAAGTAGTGGTAGGTACTTAATTAAACATTCTCTAGGCTGTGAAGCAATGAAGAAAACAGTTGTGTATTAAAAGAAAGTGGAAGTTAAAGCAATTTGCTTCCAGATAGAATCAAGGTTTGGGTTTCACTTCTGCTACATTAAGTGCTTCACTGAAGCATACTAATGATTTTTCTATTGTACCATAATCAGAAAATTTAATCTAGGGAACAGGAGAATGCAATTGCCATTGTAAGTATTAAAGGTCTTCCTTCCTGTCTTTCAGTTTCAGTAGCTAAACAAAATCCAATCACTTTTTAATGTTCTGTAGTTATTGGCTAGGTTTCCAGTTGAGCATAGTTCTTTTATATACTCTTAGAAGCATAAAGTAAATTTGAAAAAAATCCCCATATTAAATAACTATTATTATCACTTATTTGTTCCATAGAGGATAGAATTTCCTCATCTTATTGACTCAAGAAATTCAATCCCAAACTGAACAGATTTTTAAAATATTTCATAAACATTAATCTAGACTTTATCAAAGAAATATAGCTGAGGATCTAATGTTTTAATAACTTCAATGCTTTGTTTTGATTCAATAAAAAAATTTATTACTTTATACTTGCCACTACAATGCAAAAGTGCACAAAGAAAAATGCAGAAGTCTATTAGTTCAGAAGAAGAAAAGGTAGAATTGTGTGCTATTTTAGATGACTGCAATCATCATAAAAGTAAAAGTATACAAAGATTGTGAAAGATCAAACAACAGTCTTCAAATATCCAAATGAAATATTTGACCAAGGTTATGTGATTCCAATATTGTGTGCCTCATGCATTTGATTTATAAATGATCATGAATTTATATGAAATGAAGAAAAATTTATAAGACTGAAGATGAGTCCCCTTGTGATTCAAGTAGGGAAATGTTCTGTCTTTTCATTCTCTTACATGCCAGTTTGCACAGCAGCTACTTTTGTGTTTTATACCACATCTCTCAGCCCATATTTTATCAAGGCTGTGCTTTGGAGCAAACCCCTAATTGTCATTGTTTCCTATTTCAACCACTTAAGTTGTGACTGATTAGATTGCATTGGCTTTAGGGGCCCTAGGTTTTACTGATATGAAAAAAAAGCTACTCACCTGCTGTATTACACTGTAATATGGAAGACATTGGTATTTAGAAAAGGGAGAACATATGGCATCCCCAAATTCATGCAGCTGTAGATAGTATAGAATTTATTTTTTTCTGTTGCTTGTATGTAGCTATATGCCATAGGCTAGCCATCTATGACCTGCAAAGCTTCAGTATTTACACACCTATACACGTGAATAGAGTAGTTATCATTCATCCCATCAATTTGATGAAATATTACATCAATTGATCTCCCATGACCCATTACTATTTAATTATCTACCTTCTGAAGTTCCTGTAATTTTATATAACAAGCTTCTTAGGTATCAGTTGACATAAAGACAGACTTTGGAAGTAGATAAAGAACCCATTTTCTCTTTTGTTTCTTGCACTCATACAAGTATTATGGAAATCAGGAAAGTCAGTAAATATTTGAACTCAACACGCTGCTGGAAATATAGTGAGTGTTAATAAGGGGTGCTGGTTATTGATTTCAACTGGAGTACATCTAGCGTGCATAAAAGCCATAGGGTCTGGACCTTTTGCTCCTCTTGACCTGGACTTCAGTTTACACTTGATATTATCCAATAGGTACAAAGGATCTAGCAAGACCAAAAAGAAGCAACTCATCTAGGATTTCATCAGAAATAGGTTACAAAAAGGAAAATCAATCAACTTTCCTAATTAATTCAGTCTGTATGTTTTCCCTGTGCTAATCTCCCTTTACTGATTCTAAATAGTTTCCATTCCCACAGCCAAGAAGTTTCTCCCCACAGAATTTTTATCTCATCTGTTTTTAAACATCTTTAGGTTTTAGCTCAACTCCTTCCTCAGGATAAGTATAAATTCTCTCACACATTTCTACAGAGTGCCTACACTGTAAGATGAAATTTGTTACTATATTTGCAGTTCTTTTTTATACCCATTGCTCTGTTTTGGCTATCTTTGAACCCCAAATTACACTGAACCTTGCTTGAAGATGAAGATTATTTCTCATTATTCTCTTTTTTTCTCCTGGCACAATAATCAACAAGTCACCAGGCAGTGAAGCCTTAATCTTTAAGAGAGAATGTGAAATAAAGAAACGTTTTAGGAAAGACTGATTACTATCTTCACCCTCGGTCTCTATTTTTAAATCACATACACATTTCTGTATTTACTTAACCTTTTATTCCTTCTCTGGCCACAAGTATAGAGAACCTGGTTTTTAATAAAATAGGAATACTTTTTTATTAAACATTCATGTGTTCTTGCATCCATTTCTTCTTTATTTTTATGAATATGCTACTCAAGAAATTTAGATACACAGGTTTACAGTTTTGAGCTTCAGAGAGCTACAACCACAGACGAGATAAGCTTGAGCTTGATTAATTTCATGCTGCTTACTGAATCTTATAGTAAAGTTTTATTCTAGAGCTTCTGAACGATGTTGTGGAATATTACTTTATGCAAATATGTATTGCATTTGTTTATGTTGCAGAACAATACTTTAACATTTTAAAGCTGTGTTACATTTGTTTATCCTGCACTTGTTCAATGATGTAAAGATATGGCTAAGTCATCTTGAGGGCTAATAAAAAGCTGAAGGGCCAAATAGCTAGGCAGTAGAGGAATAGGTGGGGCTGGCAGGCAGAGAGAATAAGGAGGAAAGTGAATCTAGGCTCAAGAAGAGAAAGCAGTTCCATCCATTTGCATGCAAATGTCAAGATGTCATTGCTTTTTACCGCTGAGTAGTACTCTAATGTGTAAATGTGCCACATTTTCTTTATCCATTCTTTGGTTGAGGGGCATCTAGGTTGCTTCTTGAGTGAGGTAACCAAGACCCAGAAATATGAACATGGTATGTACTTACTCATAAGTGGATAGATACTAGCTGTAAAGTAAAGGATATTGAGTCTATAGTTTATGATCCTAGAGAAGGTAAGTAACAAGGTGAAGCCTAAAAAAATACATATATCCACTTGGAAAGGGGAAATAGACAAGATCACCTGGCAAAATTGGGAGCATGGGGGTGAAGGGCAAAGGGAGAGTGGAAGGGGAAGGGGGAAAGGAACTTGAGGGAACTGGATCGTCAAGATGGAGTAAGGACAGAGATGAGAGCAAAAAAAAAGAGATATTTTGACTGAGGGAACCATTACGAGGCTAGCAAGAAACATGGGCTAGAGAAATTCCCAGAAATTCACAGGGATGACCCAAGCTAAGACCCTAAGTGATAGAGGAGAGGGTGCCTGAACTGGCCTTGCCCTGTATTCACATTGATGACTATCTTAAATATCACCATAGAAACTTCATGTAGCAACTGATGGAAACAGAGGCAGAGACCCACATGGGAATACTGGATTGAGCTCCTAAAGTCCAATTGAAGAGTGGGAGGAGTGAGAATATGAGAAAAGATGTCAAGACCTTGACGGGTCACCCACTGAAATAGTTTTACCTGAGCTAACAGGGGCTCATCAACTCCCACAGGACAGGAAAGGAACCAACATAGAACCAAATTAGTCCTTCTGAATGTGGCTGACAGTTGCATTGCTGGGGCAGACTGGGGGGTGGGCACTACCAGTGTCTCTGGGATTTATCCTTGCTGCTTGTACTGGCTTTTGGGGAACCCATTCTCTTTGGATGGATACCTTGCTCAGCCTAGATATAGTAGGGAGGGCCTTGGACCTTCCCCCAAAGCAATGTGCCTTACCTTCCCTGATTAGTGGATGGGGGTGAGGGAGGTACCTGCAGGGGATGAGGAGGAGAGGGAGTGGAAACTGAGAATGGTATGTAAAATGAAAAATGATAGTTTGTCTTCATATTTTAAAAAATAAAATAAAAATAGAGAGAAACTAGAACAAGGGAGAAAGAAAGGTAGATGCCCAGGAGCAGGCAGACAGGCAGTCTGCTGCCAGTCAGACACAGAGTAAGACATACATAATGAAAGAAAGATAAAAAGGCCTGAGGCAAAATTGTAGGTGAAGAGAAACAGGCTAATTTAAGTTTTAGGAGCTAGTGGGACAAGCATAAGATAAGGACAATCATTCTTAATTAATAATAAGTCTCAGTGTCATGATTTGGAAACTGGTTAGTGACCCAAAAGCAAGCCTGGTACAGGGAGAAAGACTCTGGATGGTCTGTGTGACACGTTTCTTAGACTCTACCTATATACTGACTAATCCCTAAAAATCTTCGTATTTTGTGTTTGAATTATTTTTCAAACTCCACTGTTTCCTAACTCTCACAAAAGTGTGAAACAATTATTTATTCTTTGCTATTTGTGTGGTGATGTGAATAGCCAGAAAGGTAATGGCTTAAGTTCAAAGATCAAGTAAGTAATAAGTAAGTAAGTAAATGAAACATTACTGCAATCTAGGTCTTATTATTCCTCTAGTACTCTCCACTGAAAAGCAGAAGCTTATTCTCTGCACTAAACAGAAGGACATTCAATATATCCACGGTATGATGTACTATTCCAAGCAGTGTGGCTTTGCAGGATTATGTAAGTGTCACATTTGTCACTAGCTCACAAATCTTGGGGAAAATCAGAGAGGCCAAAAGTCTTCACTCCTAACTTCTCCTCTTGGTATAAATATTTCTCCTAATAAGTTGTCACAAGCAATAAATTATTTATGACAGCTATTTTGAAAATAGGAAGGACTGGGAAAATCTAACATTTAAAGGAAATCTGCACATTTTCGGTGATATTCAACTATTCTAAATACTGAGACTCTGATTCTCCACTGTAACATAAAGTATTCAGTAAATATTTCATGAATGAACTAAATGACGGGAATTCTGGAAAATTTATTATTGTAGAATGAAGTAATTGAGAAAAATACATTCAAGAGTATTTGCAAGGGTTGGATGGTGTTTCATGTATTGCTCTAGGATAAAGCAACGATTTTAAGAACATTATCAGGCAGAGTCTATCATTTCTGAAAGCACATAACTCTTTTCTATTTATATAACAATTTTTCATTTATTTTACATACCAACCAGCTTCCCTTTCCTCTTCTGCTGCTGTCTCCAAAACTTTATAGTCCTCATCCTCAGTTCTTAGTAAGATAACGTCTATATAGACTCACAGTTTATATTTATATTTTAAACTCCAGCAAATTAGTTGCTTTTAATACGTCTTGTTTTTGCTACTATTTATTTCCTTACTGGCACTTTTGTTCTGGTATTTTACCTTTTATTCTCCTTTATTTCTACCTAGCAGAACCTTTCACTGTATAGCAAATGTCATGCTCTCCAAGCATGATGGCTGTCATCCAGCTGATTGCAGCAACTTTTCTTTGAGCTTTTTCTTTGGGCTACATTTATGTCATCAATTAATAAAAAAAATTGCTAGTTTCATTTCTTCCGGGGAGTTTTAGTGTTTTTTTTAGGGTTTGTTTTATTCCACTCCCTACGATAAATTTAACTGGTCTGTCTGAATATTTCTTAAAGAAACACAGCTAAGGTTGGATGCCATGCTAAGCCTTAAGGTGGGGGGAGGGATCTTATCTCAACTTAATGTGCCAGACTTTATTGACTCCCCAAGGAAGCCCTTACCCTTTGGGAAAAGTGGATAGGGGTAGGCTAAGGGGAATACAGGGAGGCAGGAGTAAGGGTAGGGAGAGATCTGCAGATGGAATGTAAAATGAACTTTAAAAAATTAAAATTAAAAAAGAAACATAGCTATTCAATAGTAGAATTTACGGCCAAACTCCAGTATACCATCTGATCCTTCAATGAAAAATGTGAGACAGTCTTTATTAAATGTCAAGGAAAATGGGGATTCAGAAATTTGAACACTGAGGACTCTAAAATTATGAATTAATTTGTTAAAGTTTGAATGTAACATGTAGTTGAGTATAAAATAGGTTCACGTGTTTGCACACTTGATCCTCAGCTTGTGGTTCTTTTTTGGGAAAGTAGTTGAAAACTTTACAGATTGAGATGATATATATCAGTAGGACTAGCTGAGGAGACAGAAATAGTAAAATCATGAATTCTAAGCAAACCTGAACTGTACATAAAAATGACGAGTTCCACAACCTTCTCTAAAGTAGGTTTAGACAGTGACTTGTTTACCTGCTTCATAGTCTTCAGAATTATTTCTAAGTACACTTGTCTACAGAAAGTAGCAAGTGGGTAAGACATGCTTTAATTAATGTGATAGAAGATGTCTTGTATAATAAGGAAAGCACCCACTGCAATATTACAAGGCCACAAAATATTATGGAATGCCAGTAGTACCCCTGTTAAATAAAGCAGCTTCCATATTTCAATTAAAATGTATCATAATTGACTTCAGTAAAAAAATGTCTCTCTTGACCTTATTTATCTAGCTGTAATGGGGTAATTTACATGTCAGTGGTGTTACCTTAGTATACAACCAACAGCTTTTCTATTTCAATTTAAATGTAACATAACTGACTTGAACTAGAATTGGTCTTATGACATGTTTTCTTCTATTAAAAAATCATTTATGTAATGATATTCCTAATCAATCTTCATTGCAAATATTGTTTATTTTAAATTTATTAGTATTTATTAATAAAGTAAATTATATATTGAAATTTTTAATAATGAAATGATTATGTCAGTATCTTGATATATTTATATTGATATTATTATATTGATTTAAAGGAAAAACAATATTTACAATTATGTGAGGCATGATTAAATATAATTTGTCTATCACCTTGTAGGCCAAACTAATATATCACTGATGTAGGAGGGTCATCTGTCTATGTGTTAACTTTCATTGGTTAATAAAGAAACTGCCTTGGCCCCTTTTGAT
>LOEQ01006397.1:77617-93892 GCA_001685075.1 Bramus lutescens | reverse complement strand
AGCATCCATAGTGTCTTCATCAGTCATTATGTGCATTCTTCATTATTTTCTCTGGATAAATTCTGGGAGGTAAAAGCATAAAAACTTAAAAAAATTCTTAATAAAAGACCTCAGGGGACCATGGAGGCAGCACAATCAGGATAGTGCTTGCTACACATGCATGAGGACTTTTCAGTCTCCAGAACTCATCTATAAAGCTGGGCATGGTGGCATGTGCTTGTTAGTCCAGGCGTATGAAAAGGGAGGCAGGCAGATCTCCTGTGCTCTGGACTACCACTTTAGCCAAGAGAGAGACTCCGTCTCAGAAATCAAGGTGGGATGGTTCCCAAAGAATGATACCCGAGGTTAGCCTCTAGATTTCATATGCATCTCTGAGTGCTGTTTGGTCAGTTCACTGGGTGACAAATGGCGCCACATCAGTGTTTTAATTCTCATAGACTTAACCACTAGAGAGAACAAACCCTTATGTGTTTGTTGGTCATTTGTCTTGTTTCATAAGTGTTCTTTTCACACACTCTGTTCAATCTTCTACTTCCCATTCCTTCTCCTGGGAAGCTTCTGAGAGCTCTTTAAATAGTAAAGAAATTAACCCTTTTTTGGCAAGCACAGTGCTATTATTTTTCCCATTTGTTTTCTGACTTTCTATTTTCTTCACAAGTTTTGTGACACAATGAAATATTACATTTTTATATAGTTAGATCAATCACTTTCTCACTGATGTATTTTCTTTCTTTTGCTGGCTTAAAACTCAAAATAATATCTATCTATCTATCATCATATCCATTAATCATCTATCATCTACCTATTTAAAGCTTAACATTTACATAGTTTCATTTTACATATTTAAAATATTTAATGCATCTGGGATTTATTTTAGTATGTAGATAGTGCAAGTAATGTTTTCTTTTTCAATAGTTAAATGATTTGAGCAATGCTTATTAAATGCAGTTTTTTTCCTTATTGATTTTAAAATGCTGCCATTCTTTTATACTAAGTACTGTTAATAAGGCTTTGCATTGTGTTCATTAATGTAGCTGGTTAATCTTGTACAGCACTTAGGTGGTTTCATGATTGAAGCTAAATCTGATGCTTTACTTTCTGACATTTTTTCTTATCTCCTGAATAAATCTTCTACCTTGTATTTCCTACTTTACCATTATTTTGGGGGTTTCCCTGATGTTTTTCTAGTCATGGAAGTTTAGACTTGTCCTTTGAACTTTTTCACTAGCTTAAAACTTTAGGATAAGTTTTTATTATAGTGAGATTGAGTCTAGCTCTAGAAAGCATTATATCAACCCTTTCTTCTGTGAAGGGAAGGGGTGTGTGTGGCTCCACTGAAGTTAGTGTATGTGTGTGTGTGTGTGTGTGTGTGTGTGCTTGAGAAGACAGAGGTTACCCTCAGGCATCATCCATCAGGTACTCTTTATCATATATATATGTTCTCTCATTGGCCTGGAGTTTGCTAATTAGGCTAGGTAGCCTGGCCAGTGATCTCTAGGGATCCACATGTTTCTGCCTTCACAGAGCTAGAATTAGAAGCACACACCACCATACCTGGACCTCATGCTTTTACAATAAGCTTACTAAGAACTATGTCTTATTAAGAACTATGAGCTATGCCTCTAGTCCATTGATATTTTAATTATTAACAAGTAAATTTATCCTTGAATAATTTGTATAGTTTTGTTGTAACTGTGAACGAGATTGCTCTTTATCTATTTTCTTCCTAGTTGTTAGAGTTTACATAAGAAACTACTCATTTTTTAATATTTGTTTTATGCTTTTTGGCAGGGCCTCATGTAGCCCAGACTAGCCTTGAACTCACTATATAGTTCAAGGTCACCAGATGACCTTGAGTTGCTGATCCTCTTGCCTCCACCTCCCAAATTCTGGAAACACAGGAGTATGGCAACATATCTGTCTCTATATTTATTTTAAAAATCACTAAGCTAAATAAATTATTTTATTAGTTCTCATATGTAGACCAAAGTTTCTGTCCCACCTGGTTCTACAGCCATTTAGTCCCAAAGAAACACACAGAGGCTTATATTAATTATAAACTGGCCTATTAGCTCAGGCTTATTACTAACCAGCTCTTACAACTTAAATTAAATTATAATTCCTTTTTATGTTTAGCCACATGGCTTGGTACCTTTTCTTAGTGAAGCATTCTCTTCTTGCTTCCTTTGCATCTGGCTTGTGACTGATTCTCTGACTTTCCTTTTCCCAGAATTCTCTTAGTCTGGTTGCCCCGCCTATATTTCCTGCCTAGCTACTGGTCAATCATCATTTTATTAAACCAATACAAGTGACAAATCTTTACAATGCAGCATTCATACTTTGTAATTCTTATGGGTTTTCAGAGTGGGAACTGACATTGTTTGCTTGTAGTTATTGGAATTTTGTATGTTTTTCAATATTCTTTCCATCTTCTTCTGTCCTCTCTCTTTTCCTCTGTCTGTCCTGCTCTCTATCTCTATCTCTGACTCTCTCTTCTGCTCTTTCCTCCATTATTAGTCCTTATAGAATAATATTAAAATTAATCATGAGCACCCTTGCTGTGAGGATGGATCGGGAAACCTCCCATCTTTTTGCTTTAAACATAAATCATTTTTGATAATGTTTTATTAGTTATTTTGCATATATACTTCTGTGTGAAATTGGCCTGAAAATTTAATTTCTTATAATTTTTGTGTTTAGTTCTCCTAACTTGGAAGAATAGACTTAAAAAAATTATTACTTTTTTGTACTCTGGAAGAGTTTATTTATTATGCCAATTATTTGCTATTTAAAAAATTAAAAGAAGCTCTCTGTAAAATTGCTTGGCCTTTTCTCCTTTCATGTAGGCAGTTCTTTCTGATGTAAGATCATTTTATGCTTTTGCTCCCTGGAAGTTTGCTTCTTTCACTGTGTTTGGCAGTCTTTCCCAGGATGGTGATGATGACAATGATGATGGTTTTTTATTATATTTTAAATTTGGACATAAGGAAATTAAGTAAGTCTTTGTTTGGAAATTAACTAAGCCATGGAAATGTAGCTGAACTGAATCCTTCCTATATGAAGGGCAGAATGAATTAACATTCCAAAACAAACAAATAAAACAACAACAAAAACCTCACAATAATAGTGAGAGTGTCCCGAGTGTCTAGCAATAACCACCCTTTACTCTGGGGGAGTTTTCTTACTCCCACAGTTCCATGCAGTGTCCTAGTACCTCTCCAGGAAATTAGAAACTGACTTTGAGGTTTTTTATTCTGCTTTTTATTTTTCTGACATTTATTTTTGTATATGTGACACAGGAGCTTATGTGTACCATGTGTGAATAGGTACCTATGGAGGCTGGGAAAGGTGTCGGATCCCCTGGAATTGGAGTTCATATGTGATTGTGAGTCACTTCCTGTGGGTTCTGGGAACTAAACTCGGGTCCTCTTCAAGAAATCTAAGTACTTTCAACTGTGTGTCTCTAGCTCCATGTTTCTGAAATTTTAATCCTAAGAATATGGGTTCTCTTACCTTAAAAAACAAAAAATCTGTATTTTCTACTTGCTAGCTTTCTCATTCTGTGACAACAAATCTTAGCAGAAACCACTTAGGGAGGACAAACTTACTTGGACTTGTGATGTCATGGCCTGGCAGTCTACCAGTGTGGGGAAGAGATGGAGAAGAGCTCAGTTTGTGAGAGCAGGGGTGTAGGGAAGAGGCTGTTCAGACACAGAATATAAGACATAAGGGCTAGGTGTGACCTTCACGCTGCCACGTCTACATCTCCAACTAGGCCCCTCCTACCAATGTTTTCTATGCCCTTAGATAGCTCTATGAGCTGTAAAGCATGAGATTCAAATCATGAACGGTTTCTTTTAAAGGTACTTTTTATACGATTAGTGTTTTGCTTCAGCTTTCCAACTTCCTAGACATTCCTTAGTAAAATGTAAATTACCAATATTATTTTGCTGAGAATTTCAAATATTTGGCATGGAATTATGCCTAATGTCTTCTTGGTAAAAAGGAACTCATTCATAAATGGGAAAGGAAAGCCCATATGTAAATATATCCCAATTCCTTTTTTTTTTTAGCTGTATTTTCTGGTAAAAGAAAAATGAGCATGTTTTGGAAATACCACATTTAAAAGCTATAAAAAGTTGTTTGGATATTTTTCAAAAAAATAATTATTAAGAGTTGGAGAGTTCAGAACCCACAAAGAGTTATTTTTCCTACAGATATAAAGTAATAAAGGTTTATTGTTGTGGAATAATCTTTTTGTATACTGTGAAGATGTGTCGCTATGATTAGTTTAATAAAAAGCGGAACAGTCAATAGCTAGGCAGGATTTCCAGATACAGAGAATGCTGGGAAGAAGAAGGGCAGAGATGCCAGCAGATGTAGAGGAAGTAGCATTGGCAAAATGGAAATGAGGTAGTGAGAATTATGGAAGAATGTAGATTAAAAAATCTGAGTTAATTTAATTTATAAGAACTAGTTAGAAACAAGCCTAAGCTATCAGCCAAGCTTTTTTAATTAATAAGAAGTCTCTGTGGGTTATTTGGGAGCTGGCAGGCAGGACAGAAAAATCTGCCTACAGTTTATTTTTTATTTATGCCTATGTATTTTGTTATTGCAAGCTAAAAATGAAAATTTGATTTTTCAATAATGAGAGACACAAACTTAAATGCCTCCTTACCTGTGCCTGTGTTTTCATTCTCCTCTTGTCACTTTGGAACCTGACCTAACACTTTTGATTGGTGCAATTTTTAAGAATGAAGAGCAAAAATGTATCATAAGACTGAGGAGAAATGAAAGTATACATTCCTATGATAATTTTGACCAATTGAACAAGGAGTCTGGGTCTTCCCTTTTTAGAATATATATTTTCAAGTTTGAATTCACAGGGAGCCACTATCGTAGTCTCCATTAATATGTCTCAGTCAGCTTTGGCTGCATAACAAATATCTTTAAAAATGTAATGCCTTAAAAACCAACAAGATTATGTAGGTTAGCCATTCGTGCAGAGTTCAGCTGGGAGGTTTCTGGACTGAGCTGGACAGCTAGCTGCTAGATCACCTGGGGATGATTGGTCTATGTGTGACTTCGTCTCAATTGGTTTATCTTTATGTGCTTAGTGCACTTTTCATTTTCCTTTCTTGCTTTTTTTATTCTTGCTTTGTGGTTCAGGGTTGGTATTAGGGGTCCTCTTTTAGCTTCCAAGGAGCTGTCACAACAGGCCCAAGCCACCATTCTTAACCTTGTACTCTTTCATTTTTCAAGAAGGCTGGCCTATGCTTGCTCGTGATGGCATTGTTCCAAGAGCGAGTAAGAAGAAATGGGTATGACTTTGGGGATTTGGGTTTAGAACTGCACAAAGCCAACTCAGCTACATTCTTGTGAATAGAATGGCAGGAGTGTGAAAGTTCATTCATATGTATGGCAAGGGATAGGGCATTCTGGGCATTTTTTGTAAATCTGACAGCTATGCAAATTGTTACTGTTTTTAGGAATGCAAATGGCATCCACAGCTAATTACTGGTTACATCTTTTTTTTATGGCTAAATTCCTACCCTGAAGGGTATGTGGGTTAAATAAATAACTATATTTAAATTAGCAAGAAGAGTATGTTCCATTCTCCAAGACATAAGTATCATTTCTACTCTTTTTGTTTTTTATAGTTTCCTGAATTATTGTGATTTTTGGCAATTTTTATGGATTTATTTGTAGATACTGAAGAGATAGATATTAGGCAAATAATTTACATGCTTTCTCTAATGTCTGAAGTTCATGCTTTATAGTTAAGATTTGAGTTTTAGGTTTTTCAAATACTTCATAATCTTTTAATTTTTCAAGCAAAGCATTTACTTAATTACATGAATTGTCCCTGGTGTTGGCTTTTGGACATATCCTTGGTGTGTTGTCAGTTGCTGCTCGTCTCTCCCCAGAGAAGAAACTACACTGCTGATTTTTATGTTAGTGGTGCCTTTACTTTTCTTGAAGTTAACCAATTACTTTCATAACCTGAATACTGTAGTGAGCTTTATCTGATTTCTGAGATTTGTAGAAAAGGTACAGTGTGGTTCACTCTTTTCTATCTAGATTATTTGACTTCATAATTTTGCAAGATTCCTTTTTGATGTGTGGCTATAGGTCAATCATTTTAATTTCTGTTTATTTCCTTGTTTGACTACAGTGAAATTTATTTTTGGTTCTATTTCAGGAATATACTATCATTTATTTGTTCATTTGACTACTAATGGGTTGTTTTGGTTAATGGGTTGCTCCAGCTTGGGGATTAATGAGCTGATAACAGATAAATGGTGAAATTGGAGTAAATGGCTCATTTCCAGTTTTTTTATATTTATGAATAATGCTGTCACAAATATTCTTATGTGTTTCTTGATGCATGCCTCAAGGAGTGAAAATACCCCATGGGCCATTTATGTGTTTCTTGATGCATGTCCCCAAGAGAGAAAATGGGGCTGTGTTCAATTTTAGCAGTGCAGCAAAAGATTTTAAGTTGTCTAAACTCATGTGCACGATCACCAGCAGCATAGGAGAACCTCTAGTGCAGCCATGGTCTGACTTTTCACCTTGGCCATGGTGGTAGATGTGCAGTGGTCATTCACGGTTTTAATTTGTATTTCTCCCATGATTAGTAAGGTAAATCATTTTTCCCCCTTTTTAAAAAATCCCATTTGGATTTTTCCCCCCTGCTTGGAAAACATATAGTGAAATCTCCTTTCCATTTTTCAATTGGTCATTAAGGTTTTTCTTAATCGAGTTATTCAGGTACTTTTAATTGGCTATGTTTTGTTGTAACGTCTCTATAATTTCCTTTTAGTAAACTTTGTACTATTTACTTATCTGTTTATTTTTTTATTCTTGATGGGTACTAATGAGCCAACCAACCTGCCTCCCTTTCTGGCTTAAAAGCCATCTTACAGTAAAGACACACTAGGCTTGTTCCTGTTTATGATTAAACTTCTATTTCTCAAGGATTGGGCTACACCCCACCTGTAACCTTAACTACAAATGTTCTGTATTGCCTGTTCCAGGAAACAGCAACCATGTCTTTGTTTCAAAAAATTGTTATCACCATCTTGCAACCTTTATTTCAAAAGGTTACTATAACTACCTGTTGTTGTGACTACCTTGCTATGGCCACCTTATTGTGTTCTGCTTCTATAACCTGCCCATTTGTCTGCCAAACCCTCCATTTGGAACCCCCCTACCCTGAGCTATAAGAGCCCTTATCTTCCCCATGTCCAGTGCAGACCTCTTGAATCCCACTTTAGAGGAAGGCAGTCCATGTACATAAAATAAAAAAGCTTGCTTTAATTAATTTCTTTCTTTAGTTAATTTGGTTATGATGATTTGGGTCAGTTGTCTTTCTCTAAGCATCCCTGGGACTAATAATAGAAGACTTCATTATGTTCCTGTTTGGTTTGAAAACTCTGAGAATTATTGAAAACAGCAACAAACACTTTCTCTACCTTGGCGAAGTGCATTCAACTTTCTACTTCACTAGGTAGAGTCTCAGTTCTTTGTTTTCTTTATATATATTTTATCTTCAATTTATTCCTTTCTCCAAATTCCCCAGAGTACCTGCCTTGGCCATTGATCTTTAGTCCATGTTTACAGGCTTCAGTTACAGCCTGTAAGTGTTGCTATGTTTTATTTTCATTAAGAGTCAAATGAAAACATTTTCTCATTTCCATGGGGACTTCTTTCATGATGAGTTATTTGAGGTGTAATTCTCTTTTAAAATCTCCAAACATATGGGGATTTTCTTGCTGTTATGTATTCCTGATTTCAAGTCAATTCTCTGGCAGTCAGAGAATTTACTTTGCAGGATTTAAGTCCTTTGAAATGTGCTGACTCTTGCTTTCCTGCAGTATACAATCACTTTGTAATTAATGTTCCATGTGTCCTTGTATTTAGGGCTCTGTCTCCTTCTTGTCTGGGAGAACATAAACTTTGACATGGCTGTTGAAGCTTTGTTAGGAAATCCTGGCTTTTTATTGGTGTATCCAGATCCACCGTGTCCTGTTTAGTGTTTCTTTTTGCTTCCAATCTATTTGTCGGATGTTAATGTGATCGCGTTTTTAAAGGCTGCACTTATCTAATACACATTTTCTTTTTATGGTCAATGGAAAGGACACTTCACTCATGTCTCTTGAATACTCTATAATTGGATTGTTTCTTGGACTAAAATTGGGAGCAGTTGCCTTTTACTTGTGGAATTTAACATGTTGGCATTTGCCATTAAAACCACTGGATGTTACTTCTTTAGCTTTGCTTTATGAGTTCAATTCTTAGACCTCATTGTTTTTAGTTGCATGATTTTTTTTACAACTTTATCTACTAGAAAAATGTTGTTTTGGAAGATGCATTTTAATCAGAGTAGGGGTGTTGTTAACCTTCCAGAGATAGTCTTTAGCCCACTGCCCTTCTATATTTTAAAACTAAATGTGAAACTGTATTTTTACTATAATTTATTCTTGGGACTATCATCTTTATATACAACGAAATACAGTCAATCCATTCCATTTTTTCTTCCAATTCTTCCAAATCCTTTCCATAACATGTTTCCCTCCTAACTTCATGTCTTCTTCCTCTCTCTCTCTTTCTCTCTTTTAAAATACCAATTAAGTCCAATTAGAGCTCCCACTATGTTCGTGTATATGGGTCTCCTCACTGGAACATTAGAAACCTGCCAGTGGGAACACCATCAACAATGAATGATTCACCCCCATGGCATCTTTCTCCATGATTCTTATTCCCCACTGCTTTTTGCCCTTCAGAGAACCCTCCAAATACCACAATGTAAGCTGTGCCCTTCAGAGAACTCTCCCAGCGCCACAGTGTTAGCTGTGCCCTTCAGGGCAGGAGTGTGCAACAGTCCATCCTAGGACTCCAGCGGCTTGTCCAGATGACTGTTGCTTCAATGTAGCACCTCACAGTGGTCCAGAATCCCTTTACTACCAGTGTGTAAAGAGATAAACATGGGTTTTGGGAATCAGACACACCTGGGCATAAGTCCTGGCTCCAAGTGTATCTAATTGTATTTTGTATTTTTTTAACCCAGGACACTTGATCTTAGTGAAACAGGGCTGTATCCCGGAACAAGGACAAGTGTATAAGAAGACCGAAGACTGCTGTGGTTTGTAATGTGTCTGTAAATTGTGGGACAAGCTTCCCTTCAGGAGGCGGGGCTTGACTTCTCTCTCCTCAGCCATGGGCCGCTTCCCCTTCGCCTGCACGGAGACTTTAACTAAGGGATGGCCTGCATTACCTGTTTTGTCATCAGAACTGATCCCTTACTGACCCATCACCAATTCTTCAGTAAGAACACAGGATTCAAGGACAAAATCCTCGCTCTTCCCATGTTCTATAAGGCTCTGAGTGATTCTGTGGCCAACACCTTCCCATTGCTGCCCATTAAGCTCTAGAAAGTGCCCCTTTCTCTGTGTATTATATCAAACACCTTCCTGAATAAGAACCCCCATCTATACTGTTTCCTATTTGTTTTAATTAATTAATTGTTTGTTTTAATTAATCTCAGTGCATGTATTGGTGTGTGAGGTGTGTGAGCATGTGGGGGTGTGTATGTGCCCTAGAATATCGGTGGAGACTAGAGGACACCTCAGGTAAGTCTTCATCTTCCAGTTTGTCTGAGACAAAGTCTGGTGTTTGAGACAAAGGGTGGCCGGCTTTCATGCTCCGGAGGATTCGCCTGTCTCCACCTCCCATCTCGCCGAAGGAGTGCTGGGCTACAGCCATGCACTACTACTGGTTCCTGTTTTGTGCGGGCTCTGGGGAGCTGATCTTGGGTTCTCACACTTGCATGACTTGCCCCTTTTCTACTGGACCATCTCCCTGTTGTGTGATGATTTTACTTTTGGCTTTTCAGGGAGCCTGCCACCCAGCTCCCAAATAAATCGCACACAGAAGCTTTTCTTAAGTATAAATGTCTGGCCTTAGCTTGGCTTGTTTCTAGCCAGTATTTCTTATCTTAAATTATCCTGACTACCTTTTCCCTCTGGGTTTTTAATCTTTCTTACTTCTGTATATATTACTGTCCTTCTTACTCCATGACTGACTGGATGGCTGGGTAGCTGACCCCCGATATCCTCTCCTTGATCTCTAGTTGCTCCTCGTTCTCCCTCCTCCTAGATTTCTCCTTCTGTTTATCCTCTCTGCCTACCAGCCCCACCCATTCTTGCTCCTGCCTCTCTACTGGCAATTCAGCTCTTTATTAGGACCATCAGGTGTTTCAGACAGGCAAAGAACCACAGCTTCACAGAGTTAAACAAATGTAACATAAACAAAAGCAATACATCTTTACATCATTTAAATGTGCCACAGCATAAACAAAAGTAACACAGCTTCTACAACACACAACCATCTGTAAGCCCAGTTACAACCAATCTTATGCCCTCTTCTAGCCTCTGTATGTCCACACATCAAACAATGAAATAATAATTTCAGAAATTCTAAGGGCTGTTTTGGCAGACTACCAGCATAAGAGCTGGTCGTTACAACTGGTCCTCCACAGCTGGAAAGAAATGGCTCAGCCTCAGCAGTTAAGAACACAGCATTGGGTAGCTTGCTGAACCTGTAACTCCAGTTCCAGAGCATCTGACATGCAGGTCTACACGCACGTGGCTGGCAGACACACACACACACACACACACACAATCATAAAACTAAAAAGTCGCTCCTCCAGAACACCGCTGCATCCCCTGTCCCCGTCCTGGGGTTGTCAGGGGTGCAGGGAGGTGATGGAGACTGTTCTTGGTTGGAGAAAGCACTTCCTGCCCCGCCTCCAGCCTGAAACTCACTTACTCAAGGACTTGTTCCGTCACCACCATTCCTGTTTTGTGTATTGTTAAAACCAAACCCTTGTGGGTGTCTGGGCTGAGAGAATTTTACTTCTTTCTTGTTGAAATCTGTTTTTGAAATGATGGACGTGTGTTTTGTTTTGGTTTTTTTTTAGGTGTAATGTAAATTAACCCCAAAATGAGTGATTCTCCCTGCCTACCCCGCACCCCAGCCCCAGCATTCTAAGAAGTGAAAGTGTTGCCCAAAGAAGGAGTCATCTATCTGCATACAATCTGAGAAAGAAAATCCTTATCAGTATCACATGATATATGTCTGCCCTCAGCCAGTGCCAGGAAACGCAGGAATTTGACCCGATGAGTGCCATCGATTCCATGAACGCAGTATCACTGTATTTCATTGAGAAAAGGAGGAAAATGTCTCTCCTCAGCCACTTGAGCCAGTGCCATCTGTTCTACAAAACAGAGAAAAACATAAAGAACAAAGCAGCCTCTTGTCCTTCATTGGGAATTTAGTCATGTTACTTAAACACAAATCACAAACACCATTAGGCTACAATGAAAGAAACCTTAAAGTACTATTGTTGCTGTTCTTTGTTGTTATTTTTTTTTCTGGGGTTCACTCACCTCTTCCTGAACACTTTTTTCCATCATGGGCTCACAGTGCCTGCCTTGCAGAGACTCTCTCCTCTTGCTGCATGAACCCCCTCAACCTGCCTTTTTTACAGAGAATCTTATTGGCCCAGCCCAAAGGTGGAAGAGATGGGCAATGGATGTGTGTTTCCTGGACTTAACATCACAAGCACTGTGTTTTAAGGAATGAAAACAGGAACCAACATAAATGTTCATGTGATGTGGTCAGAATCCCTCTTCTCCACTGCACATCCTTGGGTGGGTTTTGCTCCTTAGGAAATTCGATCCCTCCTTATGGTCCCTGAAAATCTCAAGGCTGAATCCTAATGCCCTGATAACTCCACCAATTACTGAGAAGATTTTGTTTTTCTCTTTCCAATATCATATTGGAAAAGTTCTTTACTGAATTTTTCTTAGGTACGTTGTGCCCTTCCCTGAAGTATTTGTTGCTGGAGATAAAGAGATAAATGTTGCTGGGCCACCAGTGGTGCATGCCTTTAATCCCAGCACTAGGAAAGCAGAGGCAGGTGAACCTGTGAGTTCCAGGACAGCCTGGTCTATATGCAAGTTCCAGGACAGCCAGCCAGTGTTACACTGAGGAACCCTATCTTGAAACCTTCCAAGAGAGAGAGAGAGAGAGAGAGAGAGAGAGAAGTTTTGGTTTGACAGATCTTGGTCCTGTGCCTGCTCCCAAAACAGTGGGTAAAGAAGATGGAACCTTTGGGACTTAAAGACACAGGCTGAAAATCAAAGTGTTCTTCCTAGTACAAGGATTAAGATACAAAAAGACTTTACATTACACAAGAAAACACAAATAGTCGCCTCTTCTCATTGTCTCCCTCACCCAAGAATCTATCCTCAGCCCCTGCTTGGGCCCCAGAGCTCTGGCCATTATTTATTAGAGTGTTTGGGTGACAATGGGCCAGTAGACTCAAATATTTGAATATTTGGTCCTAAATTAGTAGAATTGTTTGGGAAAAACGAGGAGGTGTGGCCTTGTGGACAGGTAGGTCACTAGTGGTAGACCTTGACGTTTCAAAAGCACACCCCATTCCCAGTTAGCGCTCTCTCTCCCTCTCCCCTCCTTTGCGCCTCCTCCTTCTTCCTCTGCCTTCTGGTTGTCCTTTCTACATGTAAGCTCTCAGTTACTGCTCCAGCACCATGCCTGCTGCCACGCTCCCTATCATTATGGTCATGGACTCTGACCCCCTGGAAACATGATCCCCCAAATTAAAAGCTTTCTTTTATAAGTTGCCTTCATCATGGTGATTTTCCACAGCAATAGAAAAGTAACTAAGATATAGCATTTGTTTATTTTTTATGCAAAAGCATAATCACATCACCACGTTCCCACTACTCTTAAGAGTACCTGGCACAAAATAGTATTTGGTATTGGTTGAATAAAGTACCAGCCTACCCCTCACCTATTAATAGCAGATAATCTAGGCAACAATATACAGTAGAGAGGAAAATAAATGACCATTTATCAGCATACTCAGTAGGTGCTTAATAAATGCTCACTGCCTACTCAGTAGGTGCTTAATAAATGCTCACTGTCCACTCACACTGGAAAGTGGGGAACAGATCCCGTCCTCACCCCATAAGCTTAAGGCTGGAAATGATTACAGTAGTCCCCCTTTATCAAAGAGGATGGGTTTCAAACCCCCAGCAGATGCCTTAAACTGTGGACAGTCCTACTGATCTCCACATGTATTGTATGCTTCCTGTTCATATATATGCTAGTTTAACTTCTAAATTAGGAAAAGAAATGAACAATTATAGTAAAACATGACAATCACAATATTCTATAATAAACATAAAACTTGTTAAGTACTTATTTCTGGAATTTCCCATTTAATATTTTTTGAACCTAGATAATGGAAAACTGGGATATAGAAACTGCAGACAAGGGGGGCATAATAAACAGACCCCTAAGGTATGCCACACCTGTTACAGAGGAAGGGACCCTGACCTCACATTGGGGGAGCTGCCTCTCTACTTGGCCTTAGCTGACCAGCTTTACTGCACAGAGCACTGGGGCGCATTTCCAGAGTTTCACGTGCATTAATTAAGTCTTGAGCGTGGCCCTTGGATGTGTGTGTACCTCTTACTGTTTCCCAAGTGGTGTGGCTGTTATTTCAGAAGCTATATTGTAAGAACCAAACTCTCCTGGGGAGACTGCAACTTCCTAGAGTTATTTCAAAGCTGACGCCGAAGGGACCGCAGGCAGTCTCTAATGGTAAGCTGTGAGCGACAGGATATGGCGACAGTCCCCCAGCAAACACCCAAATGCTGTGATCCACAAAGGAATCTCTGACCACCTCTACCAATTCTCCAAAAGGCAGAATCTGATTTCCTGCCATCAGGAATGTTTCCCCGGCCACACCCAAGGATTCAGATTAAAGTCTGAGGACCACTGCCCAGTAACAGAGCCATAAAGAGATCACAAATGAGAACCCTGTGAACTAGCCTCAGAACAAGGAGCTGTAGCTATTGTTAGGAATTTTCCTAACGGGAGCTCTCTGCCAACGACGCAAAAATCCCAATCAAGCCAAATCACAACAAGCCAAATTAAAAAATATCCAGGTTTAATGGGGGGGCTCGTCTTGACCCTCCTCTGGGAGGGGTCAAGGCTTGGCGGGCACAGGGACTTGGGACTTACAGCTATAGAGAGAGCAGCTGGGAGTGTGATGAAGGAAAAGGTGGATTTACTAAACACATGTATCTACTGTGGACCAGGTCCCTGAATATCACTGACAGAAACACCTCCCAAAAACAATAGGATAGGTACAATCGGCCCCATTTTTAATGAGGACCAGAGACCAGGACCAGAGAAGGATTACAAATGTGGAAAAGAGTTCAGATTAATCCCACAGTTGTTGGTGCT
The DNA here is from genome assembly GCA_001685075.1 of Bramus lutescens. Taxonomy (NCBI): domain Eukaryota; kingdom Metazoa; phylum Chordata; class Mammalia; order Rodentia; family Cricetidae; genus Bramus; species Bramus lutescens. Next base: position 79,546 of record LOEQ01006397.1, on the reverse strand, counting down.
GAATCCTGTCTTCCATCTGCCAAATTAGACCATAGAAACTGAAGACAGGCAGGAAGAAGTAGGAGGCCCCAGGAGGCAAGAGATGCTTCTATGGTGAGCAATAATAGGCTAGCAACACTGTCCTCTCGGGGAAACTCCCAAACAGACGTTGTTGCTGAGTGCCGAGACAGTGGCTGCCTTCCAAGATTTATCTAGAGCTGTGTATCTCAGATCCTCATCAAATCGAAAACAGCTCCACAAATGGAAAGGAAACCCACCCGCCTAAATAGAAGGAATCCTAGTGTGCTTTCCAAAGAACAAGCCTCCATTTCTTTCTCCTTCTTATGGCTGGCGCTAAAGTATTGCCACCTAACTAAGCAGAATGCGGCCCTTCTATACAGCTCAGGATTATTCTCTGGAAAAATGAAAACGCTGAGCACAAGGACATTGTATTAACTGGGTCACAGAAAAGACCTGTGACTTGAGGACTCAGACCCCCTACAGACACGGTGTTCTCACTGCAGTCACTGTCCCTCATTTCAGTCAGCAACACACACCATGAGTTTCCTACAGGATTTCAAAGAGCCATGAAATTACATTTCTGCTTTGTATTTATTTTGACTTTTTTGTTTTGGGGGACTAGGGTCTACGTTATGTTTAAAAATATGAGATAGGTTTTGTTTGGTTTGTTGGTTTAGTTGGTTTGGTATTTTGATCTTTTTTTGCGGGGGGGTTATTTCTTTTTTCCTACTAGCTGTTCTAACTCTGTTTTTAAAAAGGCACCACTAGAAAAAGCAAAGCAATAGTGGTCTCTTGTGGAAATGAGCAGCATTTGCAACTGTATTTATAACGTAACACTGAAACACAGGACGTTTTTAAGGTCCATGGTGGAAAGCTGCCCTTTTTTCACAGTGGATAGCACTTAAAAGTTGAGGCCTAAAAACCTAAGGCTATATTTAGGAGCCTTTTCTCTGGGCCATGAAAACATTGTTGTTACTGTTTTTCTTATTTCCCAGCAGCCCTCTGCTCAAATCACCCAGGTAAGCCGGAGGCGAATGTTCAAGAGACTGAGATTTCATGGTCCAGCAGGTCCCAGTAGCGCTGTATAAGCACATCACTCCATTTTCATTAAAAGCTGTTGTCATAGGGGAACTGCAATAATTAAACTCTTTCTACCCAGAGACCCACTCAGAAGTGCACTAGCAACCCATTGACAACTGCTGTTATTTGCTTGTGTCCCTGGAAGGCAAAGAATAAGGGTACAAAAGAACTAACAGGCTTATAGAGAACACAAAATACGTGGTGAATTTCTCCAAGGAATGATGTCCTTTGCTTCCAATGATGAATATTTTTGCCATTGTTTAACCTGGACCAGAACAAACTAAATCTATGGCTTATATTTCACAACTTGAAAGGTAATATCATTAAAATGTTAGAATTCACTTACAAAATTTAGTATATACACTCTCTTAGTCAATTCCAGTTGACCTGAATACCACAAATTGTCAGGCTGAGTGGCTTACACAATAAACTTTAGTTTTTCATGGTTCTGGATGGAACCAGAGAAACTGCAAGTCTGGGACTAGTGTGCCAGCACCATCCAGTTCTGGGGAGTGTTACTGCCTTTGCAATTTGATGGCTTCCTACTTTTAACTCACAAAGCAGCAGTTATAGGAAGAGCAGTAGTTGATGCCTCTTCCTTATAAAGACACTAACCACATCATGAAGGCTCTGCCTTTGTCAATTTAATCAACCCCAAGGACCCACATCCTAATACCATACTGAGGGCGGCCTTTCAATGCGTGAATGGGAAAGAAGGGGTGCAGCCCTTAGCCCGTAGCACACACTGAGAGATGTGTACAGTTGTAAAGAAAAAAGAGTGACCACTCATGATGTAGGAGGGTCATCTGTCTATGTGTTACTTTCATTGGTTAATAAAGAAACTGCCTT
>LOEQ01006397.1:51494-64053 GCA_001685075.1 Bramus lutescens | reverse complement strand
TGTGTGAGCCAGTGCAGAGACCCCCCCCCAAAATAATCTCTTCCCACACCCACAGAATCACACAGAACACTCCAAGTTAAGGTGAAAAAGGTCTTTATTGCCTGAAGCATTGAGGGCCCCGGCACCCAGTACTTTGAAGGTCTGTGATGTGGAATTCCCCTTTGTATGCTGTGAATGTGTTTCATTACCATTGGTTAATAAAGAAGCTGCTTTGGGCTTATGGCAGGGCAGAATAGAGCAAGGCAAGAATTCCTTCCACAGAGGAGGAAAAGAAGGCAGAGTCAGAGAGACTGCAATGTAGCTGCTGAAGGAGACATATGCCCTGGAACCTTACTGGTAAATCACAAGCCTCATGGTAAAATACAAAATAAGAATGGCTTAATTTAAGATGTAAGTTAGTTAATAAGGAGCCTGAGCTAATAGGCCAAGCAGTGTTTTAATTAATATAGTTTCTGTGTGATTATTTCAGGTCTGGGTGGCCGTGAACAAACAAGCAGCCTCCGCTTACAGGTCTGCCCACCCAACCCAACCTCCCTCTCCTGACCCTCTGGGAAGGTGTCCCTGGGATGAGACATGTTGTACTGTGTCCTCTGGGAACATTCGTCTCACTTCTCCCCTGAGACAATAGAGACAATTAACACTGGTTCCCAAAAGAACGGGAGGTCAGAGGTCCAGACTGGGCCAGTGTTGACTATAGGGAAGATTATTTCTCCAGTGCATTCACAGGTAGACACAAAGAAACAGAACTTGCCTCCATCACTGAGGTGTGTGTGTAAGGCTGCTAACCTATGTGCAAGCTACATATGACAGATGGGTCCCACAAAGACTGGTGACATGAGGACACAGTTATCACCAGTTGCCACCTGGGCCTCATGTGCTAAGACAGAAGAGTGTGGTAGAGGTAACACAGGTAAAGATTTTAGATGCTGCCACTAACATGTTCTGATACAATGGGGTTGTAGTATACTCTGCCCTCCTAAGAATCATGGGAGTCCGATGTTATGACCAAGAAACCACATGAGGGTAACAAATGAACCCAAGTCACACAAACAAAACAGAGCTTCCAACCAGGCCTATGTGAGGCTAGCCCACACCTCCTACAGGCCTGTTGAAGTCAGGTATGATGGTGCACACCGAAGTCTCAAATACTTGGGAAACTGAGGCAGGAGGATGGCAAAAATAAAAACATAAAAATTAACTTTAGATGGCTCAGTGACAGAATACCTACTTAAAGCCCTGGGCTTACCCCAGGACCACACACACACTTTTAAATATATTCTAGGGTTCTATACAATGGCTCCATGGGCAAAAACACTTGTCACCAAGCCAATCCTGAGGACCCAGAGAGTGGAAGAACAACTCCCACAAGTTGTCCTCTGAATTCCACCCATGCAACCCTACCCCTAATACACACATAAACACAACATTTAAAAATAAATAAAATATACACAAAGGCCTATTCTGGGAAACAAATACACCTTGACCTTTGTTGTAGGAAACACAGGTGCCTTATACACGCCAGGAGCTGTACTTCACACACGGGAATCTGTCCCAATCCTCACCACACTGTCATGCCCTCTTCCACATGACAGGAATATTGAAGCCATTAGACTGTTCAGTCCTAAATGTGCCTCAATAGTCCTATACCAGCCCTCCAAAGAAAGCCTTGGGGAACTGGGAGAGGGTATGGGAGGGAGCGCTGTGAACTATCCTCTGCTGGATATGACAGAGCCGCTGCACACATGAACTCACAGCAAAGCAAACACCTGAGCAAGACGGGGCCCATCACCACATCCCTCCCCAAGGAGCTACAGGCAGCTAATGGTGTTACAGGAAGGAAGCCTTATTTTTCAGTGATATAGCCACTTCTAAGCTGCCCCTGTGCCAGTATATAATTCCTCACCCACGCTCATGAAAGCAACCCTAAGGAAATTCACTGACACGCACCCACACCCCCCAATGTAGGAGCAGGGCTTGGGAGGAAGAGTTTAATGGGAAGGTTAAAAGAGGTTAAGGGGATAATGGAAGGGTAAAGGAGATACGGGGATAATTGGTCAAAAACTGTGTCAAAGTGTGTCCAACCAGGCATGGTGATGAGGCTTTCTCTAGTCCTAGCAAAGGGGAGGTAGAATCAACTGATCAGATCAAGTTCAAGACCAGCCAGGGTAACAAAGCACCCACACTGGGCTACTTACAACTGCATGAAACTCCAGCTACAAGGAGAATCTGAAGCCTCTGGCCTCCACAGGCACCTGCACTTGCATGCACAGATCCACACATGGACCCATAATTAAAACTAATAAAAATAGTTTTAACTTGCTAATGACAGTGCAAAGCTAGGACCCACACACAGTCCCTGGCTCTCAACCGGGAAGCTCTGTCTTCACAAATGACTGCTCCATACCACTCAATACTGGCTGGTCAAGGATGTACGCTCACAATTATTGAGGCAAAGAACCTTGGGAATTCTGGATAGACATCAGAGATTTTCGTTTATTGTCTCCATGAACTTGGAGCAGTGTGGTTTTATGAGGATAGTACAAACCCATGGCACTTCACAGTCAGAACACCTTAGAATGGTATAGCACTTAAAAAAAATTGTGTGTACATGAGCGAGTGTGTGCATGAATGTGTTCATGTGCACATTTGTGTGGGTGCCCAGGAAGGTCAGAGGACGGCATCAGATCCTCTAGAACTGAAGACAGAGGAGGTCGTGAGCCACCTGATATGGTACTATGATTCTAACCCCAGTCCCCTGGAAGTGCTCTTAATTGCTGAGCTCCTCTCTCTAGTAGAAGTAGAGCTCTTACATAAAAGCAAATGTTTCTTATCTTAGGGCTCTCTCCTGAACCTTCTGGCACTGCTCGGTCCTCGGTTTTTTTTTTTTTTCAGAACTGCCTATGGCCCGAAGATGGGGACTGGAATACCACAAAAAGGATCTGCTAACTTTACCACCAGAAACCCGAGAAAGCAGTGCAAGAAGGGAGGACAGACTTATAAGCTCTTCGAGTTTCCTGAGGACAACGTTCCCCAACATCACCAGCAAGGTGACCCCGTTTGGTTTTTACAGATGGGTAACCCAGGCTAGCCTTAAGCCTCTGGAGAGTGAGGAATACAGGCGTGCGCCATCACTGCCCAGCACTACTACCCCATCGTAACCACTGAGGACGACACGAGGTGCCTTGCTAAGGACAACAGAGAACCAGTAACTAGTAACAAGTCTGAGAAGGAACCACTGGAGGAGAACATAGTAAGGGGGTGGCAATGGGGCGTGTCAAAGTCCACAGTGTCCACAGTGAAGGACATTATTCAAACACAAAGCTGTGACAGACAACTGGAGAGAAATCTTTCAAAGCTTAGCTGTTGAGGGAAACTACAAAACAAAATCTAAAGAGTTTAGTCATCAAAGCCCATCATTTCTCTAAAGAACTTTCCCCTTTTCCTGCACAAAATGAATATATCCAAGTATTCAAAGGAGAAACACAGTGACAACTCAAAAAAAGAATCTTTTAATAAAAGTTATTCATAAAAATCCTAATAAATTTCGAAGAGCAAGATATTCCTTAGTACATTTATAAAAGAACATTTGGTCCTTTTACAAAAAGCTCCCATTTAATTTAAATACATTTCTTATTTACAGATTAAACATAAAATATCTATGGTAGCCAAGCATATTGCACATCACAGAGAGAGACGCATTTGTGCATCTCAGTAAATTATCCCAGAGTTTCCAACTCTAGATTTTTGTTTTGTTTTGTAAAAACAGGTTTACGTTCCGTGTGTGTAATAAATAAAAACCTAGCTTTGTGGCTTGCTATTTAACACTAAAACAAAAGACCTGAAAACCTCTCAGAAAGAGGAAGGTAGTGGAGTAGGGTTTCACAGGTACCCGACATCTTTAGGAGATTCACATCCAAATTCAAGAGGGACCATGACCCTGAGCCCTGCTTAATCGGGGCCACACGGCCCCCACACATAGCCTTCCCCAAGTCACAAGGAGTCCCTGCCCCGCAGGGAAGAGGCACTAGAGTAGGTGCTGGACAGCTGGAACGGAAAAGCAAAGATCAGCACCTTCTTCTCAAGTCCCTGTTCAGCCACTCTGTGACTGAGGTGACTACTCAGGCCCGGCCTCGACCAGCACTAAACATGTACATGTCAAGAGAACAAGACCTCGGAGCGCTGAAGGGAAGGGTTGTCTGATGTAAAAAGTCTACAAGACCCAAAGTGAAGAGCTACAGCGGACACCCATCCACCAACCGAGCTGAGATGGCGAAGAGGGATATTTTATTTCACAGGGGTGAGAGGAGAGATGGCATGGAGACAAATGCCCTTAATCACACCAGGATAATATGGAGTCCCTAACACTCACCTGCGCAGGTACTACCCTCATGTGCTTTCCCTTCAGCACACAGAAAACTATTTGAATATCATGTGCACAGGCCACGATCCAAGACAAGAAAAGTCCTAGCAATTCAGTTACAAAAAGCCAGCTCTGGCAGATCAGGAAGAAATTAAAGGGAAGCATTGGGAAACAGACCTGTTTTTCATAATGGCCAAAGCAATCAGAGCCAACAAGCATTCCTTTGTGTCCCCTTTTCTAGGAGAATGGAGTTTCTCTGTCACAGTGTTTAGAGCAGCTAAGGCAAGCCTATTGGTTATAGGAGAACTAGGCTCTACCACAGCTAACCATAAGGCAGCTTGCTACACTTCAAACATGCTGGCTCAACTGGACACTAGATACTGGCTACTCCTGGGAACATAAGCATGGTCCACTCTACAGATGTTTCAAACATCTGTGAGGCTATCTGTTTACATTCCAGGTATTCTTGGAACAAACGAATGAATTAGAGAATTTCTATCCATATTTCAACACGCAGACAGAAGGAACAGCAAACATACTGCAATCTATACATCGCAGCTGATGATATTCTGATTTTTTAGAAAGCAAGCAAGTCAGCTTCAAACTTGACTCAAATGCTTTTTATATGACTGGCATCAGGCAATGTTCTTCATCTGGCCCCACAATCACTGGGCAATCTAGAAGCTCAATAACTACGACTTATAGGCACTGTCTTACTTACCCCCAGCCTTTTCAACAGGTGAAAAGTCCAGTACCCAAAAGTCAAGAGGGTTTGAGAGTCAATAAAATGCACTGTGCACTTTATGTCTGCCTGTACCCCCTGAGAGCCACTGAGAGAACTCAAGGCACCATGATACTTACTTCCAGACACAGATCACTATACCAGGAGCACAGGGAGAAGAAATAACCCGAACCCGCTCGAGAGTGACAGGTGAAGGCCAGGTGAGAAGACTGCTGGGTGCTGACACACACTACTGCTGCCACAGAACCACAGAAACGGGAAGACAGTAGAGGAGAGAAGCACGAAGATAGCGCTTTCTTCCCTGAAAGGTCTTCAACTGTCCCTACTGGATTGTTCACAGTCACACATGAATTTGCCTGGAGCAAAGGTTAAAAAGGGAGGGGCGCACACACACACACACACACACGCACGCCTGTACACGCACATGTTTAACACTTTTACTAAATTAACAAAAACATAAAATAGATAATTTTCTCAAAGCTTTCTGTACAGTAGATGAGACACTGCTGATATACAGAACAATGCTTGTGAAATCAAAAGAAAACAGAAGCATTTAACATTTGTAACAAATAAATTAAAGCCAATTGCATAGTAAGTGTTTAAAAGGCGACACATTCACTACTGAAATCCCCATTCTAAAAATGCCAAGGAACTGAATGACATATCTATTTTCAAAAGAGTAACACATTTTGAAGAAAGAATACAATTTCTCTCTTTTGACTAAAATCAAATGGTTCAGAGGCTTTTTTCCTGGCTACAGAACACTGGAATGGACTAATTTTAAGTGTATAAACAATACAGGGAAGACACAAGACACGTGAGGCTGGATTGGCTTTCTCATAGATGCCCTGCCCTTTGCCTAGGATGCCTTTGGACATGTCACAATGCAAGGAGGTCAGGCTAGGGGTCAGGCCCAGCTCTGCTTCTTAGGAACAGTCAGTGTAAATTCAGAGAGCTTTCTATTTCAGCTAAAGAAAGAATAAAAAGTATTTCCTCTTAATTTCCTCCTTTATGCCTAGCTAAAATCACAGGTTAAAAAGGCAAAGACTGACAAACTGGTTTCCAGGAATCTTCCTCATACCCACCCTGCTCTTAAGTGGTTCTATCATATGGCAATACAAAACCAGCTGTCAACAGTCACCACAGTGGCTGCAACAGCCAATGGCCCAAACAAAACCCATAAGGCACTAATCTAAAGCCTGTATCACATAGAGAAATGGCTCAAGGATGTCAGAAAGTCATCTGATCATTTCTTTGTCCCTGATTATCTAATTGGCACTACACATAAGCCAGCAATAACAGAAGTCTAACCCAAAGATGGTCAGCATCGAGCATCTTTGGTTATGAAACACAAGAGATGGAAGCTCACACAATCCTAAGGTTTTCTTCTCCCTAGAAGGCACCTGGTTCTGGAACCATGAGTTCTTCAGGTAAGTTGACGTTGAAAATAAATACATTATAGCTCAAAAGATCTGTTATCTCATAGATTCCAATCTAACTTTAGAGGCTACCTGGAGGATTTCTGGCTAGAAAATTACACTAAAACAAATAACACTGTATAAATTACTTTAAGACATAAATATACCAGGTGATTTTCTCCCATGCGATCCAAAATCATGGTTGACTATTTGGGAACAGCATGATGACCACACAAGAGAGAGAAGGGATGAGACTTGCATTGCTGTAAGTAGTGATGCCAAGTAAACCTCAGGACCTTTGCACAGGACTTTCATCCCTGATCCTCTAGCAGAGAGGTAGCAATACTTCAGCACAGCAAGTGGAGACAAAGCGATGAGACGGGCATTCTACGTGTGAAGTTGGGAAGAACAATCCAAAGAGGTGCATCCATTGTGCTTAAGAACATCAGCGTATCACAAGAAGCTCCCACATAGCTTCCCATTTCTAAATGTATCCTTCAGAAAAATAGGGTGTTTTATTAAAGAGAAGGGGAACACTAGGTGCAAGAATCAACCAGAGGTAAGAGCTGGACAGAAACTTCTACAGCATCACAGACGACAGACTCCAACCCTTCCATCTTAGAGGAGGTTTTGGTACGCTTGGATTTGGTTTAAGGCCTGGCCACACTGAGGTGAGCAGGTCAAATCAAGCCAACCATCTGGTCGATCTGGCGCATGTAGATGCTCTTCAATGGCAGGGAATATCTCCTCTCATCAGGAACACGGTTGCACTGGGAAGACAAAGTAGATTCGGATTAGAACCCCAAGAAGCACAAACCCACAGCAAGTGATATTCTGAGACTGGAGCTTCTTTGTTATGGGAAGCTGCTTGGTGCATTTGGAGGGGAGTGAACAGAACAGCACCCCTGGCCTTCCCCACCTAAGGACCAGCAACAACTTTCAGCCTCCAGTTGTACCAAAAACAACTCCAGAAACTGCCAATGTTCCTGAACTAGTGACCTGACTCAACTACCCAGCAAGTTTGAAGCCAGACAAAGCTACATGAGATCCTATCTCAAAACACAAAACAATAAAAAGATGATTTAAAAAAGAGTGACTGCTTTCCCTGACCTCCTGGCGGGTGGTAGTATTCCCTGGGGACCTGCTCCTCACCCAGAGGAATGTGCTTTCATGGGCAACAGCAACACTCTTTCTTGCCCTCTGGCTTGGGTGGAAGCAGCCAAGGAGGTGCACCAGTAAGAGATCAGGAAGAGTCAGGCACAGTGACACTCATTTGTAGTTCTAGCACTGGGAGTTAGTGGGCAGGAGACTTCAAGGCCAGCCTCCATCACACAGTCCGAAGCCAGCTTGTGCTCCATTAGTAACTGAGACCTGGCATCAAAATACAATTACAATACCCAACTCGAGACATCAGATGAAGAGATGGGGGAGAGATCTGCTGTTGATGCAGCTGGCTTCCTTCCTGAACATCACTGAAGCTATATCTAAGCAGTGGAACCTGCCAGTGGCCTCTCCTCTCACAATTACCTCTCCAGAATGCTGTACCACTCTCTACCTCCCCCTGCAGCCAGGACTGACGCTTGTACTGCTGGTCCCGGTTTCAGCCAGGACTGATGCCTGTACTGCTGGTCCCGGTTTCAGCCAGGACTGACGCCTGTACTGCTGGTCCGGGTTTCAGCCAGGACTGACGCCTGTACTGCTGGTCCCAGTTTCCCTACAGCCTAGTGCCACCGATGTAAACGGTTTCTTTAGGAACTCTTGTCAAATTACACAATCTGAATGTGTCATCTATTTCGTGGCAGAATGCTGAATGCCAAAGGAGTTAATATTTTCTTTTCCCACATGCAGTGGAAAAAGCAACTCACGTTAGAACTGGAGTTAATGATTCTGAACTCCTGAGACTTAGGCCTGTGCACAAACTTTTCCTCTTGGTCCTGCTCTCCATCTTCAAAGAAGTCCTTCCAAGGCAATTCCCGAAGATGTTTGTCAACAGATATGATGTGGCCCTCTGTTGTAAACATGTATCTGGTTCCAGATTTGTGGACTGGATTCTCTTCATCAAACAGCTAGACACAGAGAAAAAGAAGCAAGAAGAAAACTGGGATTGGTTGGGCATAGTGGTTTATAAATTGAATCTCAGCACTAGGGAGGCAAAGGTAGGTAGATTTCTATGAGTTTGAAGCCAACCTGGTCTACACAGTGAGTTCCAGGCTAGCCATGACAGAAAGAAAAAAAGAGACAGGGGGTGGGAGAAGGGGGGAAGAGAGAGGAGAGGAGAGGGGAGAGGAGAGAAGAAGAAAAAAGGGGAAGGGAGAGGAGCGGAGAGAACTGGAGCCAGGATATGGCTCTAAGTCCTTACAAAGCACCCAGCCCCTGGGGTCAATCCCCAGCACCAAATCTAAGAACAAACCTACAACTGGTAACTGGAGAACTTTTCTACCTAACTCACAGCAAAGGGTTCTGAGCTTCTGGGGAACAAACCTGGATGAAAAGGCATCAGTTGACAGCTCGATTCCCAGCCCAGGGCTGCAATGCAGGATTTACATTGTTTAAACTTGGAAGCTTGGAAGTGTCCCAGTCTCACTCCCCATCAAGAACCAGAGAATCCCAAACTCCAGGGCCAGGACCCAGGCCCAGGCTTCTATAAAGGCTCCCCACACGATTTACACACCCGAATCCTAGACCTAACTACCCTCTGCCTCATATACCCCAGATAGTAAGCGGGGATATCGGAGATGAAGAACATGGATTATACCCATCACCTTATCCGTAACATGGCTTTGCGTATTATCAGTGCAGACTTTTTGTCAAAATTAAATTCTCAAGCCCGTTTTTCTTAAAGACTCAGACTCAATGTGAAGGAAGTCTTAACAAGGCCCCAGGTTCATTCCTAGCTAGCTAGTTTGCACCAGGTCTGAGAACCAGTGAACTATAGGACACAATCTATTGTTACTGTTGCTGCTTCAATCTCCAAACACTGTGTGCCTTTCAAGTGTCTTTTGTATGTAGCCATGACAGAAAAGAGGCTACACACATAAACACATAGACACTACACATGTCTATGAGAGAATGCAGAAGTTGAAAGTGTACAGGACGTAGCTCAAGCCTCACTCAGCTGTATGGTCACCCCAAGACCTATCAAGTTAGCTGACCTCTCAGTGCAAGTTGTAGTTCCCAAAAGAGTAGGATGAAGAGTAACTAAACAATCCCAAGGTCTCTAGCAGGTCCAGAAACTCTCCCCTGCCCACATACACAAAGACATGCCTGAAGATGCACAGGGGGGACTAGCAGGCAGCCCGGCTGCACGTCTGAGCCAACAACACCACATGAGTGTAGCTCAGTCGTAAACCACCTGGCTCGCTTGCACAAGGCTCTGAGTTCAATGTCCAATATCCCACGGGAAAAGAAAAGAAAAGCACTGCTTTCTTCCTCACAGAAGTCTCCAGAATGCCACCACAAAGCTGATTTTCTATCAGTCCTTACCATAGTCCCCACAGTTCCCAACCATGAGCTCATTTCTGTTCACAGGACAAATAACTTCTCCAGGAGGTGACAACCATGAAGGAAGACAGCAATATCCTTTTGTAACTCTGGGAACATACAATACCCAGTGCACAGCAGTGACTACTAAAGATTTGTCTGAGAGAAAGAAGACTGCAGTGCACAAATGTTTGTTCTCTGCAGTACTAAATACCTCTGGTTACTCTTGCAACACACGTACCAGATACAAGTATTTACAGGTCTCACTGAGAAAGAAGCTCTCCATCCGGTCCTCTTTAGACTTGTCTATGACGTGATGCAGCGTGGCATACCCACATCTACAAAATAAGGGTCCAGTTAGCCCTGCTTCAGGCTCCTTCCCTTGTGCTCATTACTTGCCAAAATATCCTATTATCAAGACAATCAACCTATTTCTCCAACACCACATAAAAAATAACTATGCTAGGCTGAAAGGCTGTTCTTTTTCTTTTCTTTTTTTTTAAGCATTAATTATTAGCAATTTTACTTTAAAGCATGATTGGATTGCTTCTTATCAGATTAGCGTCAAGCTGGGGACAGAGGACAGTGGAGGGTGTTTACCAAAAGTCAAACATGGCATCACAAAAATGACTGAGAATAAACTTAGAAGGACTGATTTAAACTTCATCCCAGCACTTGTAGAAATGAACTATTATTGGCATATCCTAAAACAGCATTTTCTATCATATACTTCTGAGTAATATACAAAACCACAGGGTACAAAATATATGTTTATATATATACAACATATGCATAAATATAACAAATAAATTGAAAAGATACTATGCATGGGTTCTTCAGTATTTACCATGGTGACCTGTAAGTACAGATTGCAAGAATCTTCCATTCTTAATATCTTTTGTGCTGCTTAAGTACTTTAATGAATTACTGGCATAAAAAAAAACTTCTCAAAAAGAACACAGTTTGCTGAAATCTTACACAATATTGGGGGAGCATAAAAATGCAATTTCCACTATAATGAGAAATTCAACTATATTAAAAAATAAACCATTTCTCTATAAAACTAACACTAATATCTGTACTACACACTTGAAATGCAAATAATATTTCCTGGCTAGAGAGATGACTCCCTGGCCATCAACCTTGACAACCTGAGTTCAGACCCCAGGACCCACACAGGATAGAAAAGATTTCTGCAGGTTGTCCTCACTAATGCACTGTGGCATGTATGTGGCAACCCTTTTCCTACATACACACATGCACATATGTGAGCATGAGTGCAAACACACGTGTGCACACACAATAAGTAAACATTATTTTAAAAAATAACTAAGGGACTAGAGATGGCTTAGTGGTTAAGAGCTTGCAGTGCTCTTGCTGAGGAACTAAGTTTGGTTCCCAGTACCCACAATGTGCAGTTCACAACCAACTTTAATTCTTCATACAGACACACACTAACATAATTAAAATATTTAAAAACAAACAAACAAACAAATAAAAAACCTTGGGGGAGTGGGAAATAAAGGAAAGGCTTAGCATCTGAAACCCAGTCACGGGAGATCCGATGCCCTCTCTGGCCTCCAAGGACACCAGGGGCATACATGGTACAGACATATAAACAGATAAAGCATCTATACACATAAAATACATAAATAAAAATTTCAACTATAAATACACATAACTAAATTATCTGTCTAGAACAACTCTCAATCATAAGCATCTAAGCATCCAAACAATAGAAAGGAGTTTAGAGCACTGACTTGGCTTTTGTGTATTTTTCCAGACTCTGCAGAATGTCCATTCCTACATGGAGGTAGAAGGGATTCTTGGTTGCCTAGACAGAACACAAGAGAGTGTGATGTAGGAAGGGCTTGGAAGAGACACCATCAACACACATCATAGGGACTGCAGGGGTTCCCTGAGGAGTTGAGTCCCCCATAGAGGAAGAAACAGAGTAGGACTTACTCCATCTAACTAAGGCATTTAGACTGTAAATACCTGTGATGTATTTAACTGTACTCAGCAAATCTGTGGAAGGGAAGAGCACTACTTTGGCTCTACTGATGACTATCATCGTCAGAGCAGAAACAATGCCTCCCAAGAGGTACTATTTCAGAGAAGAAATCCAGTTTCCATCTTGCCTCACATGTCCCTAGAAACTTAAGATACAAAGACAAGGAAATAAGACTTCACCTCATTCCAGTCACTACAGAAGCACAGTGAAGGGGATGACAGTCCTCCAGGACAGGACTGTAAAGGAAACCTGAACACTCTCCTCTAATCACCCAGGGAATCAGAACTCAGCTCCTTACTCCTCTGTCACATGCTCTCTGGTTATGGGAGGGGATTCTCTGGGAAAGTAAGACTTTTACCCCAAACTTCTAACTCAGGCTGCTGCCAACCTACAGCAACAAGAGGACACACAGCATGTTGGCCGCCTCTATGCCAAGAGCCTGGGACAGGCTTAGAGGAGAAACCTGTGAGGGGAAGAGTCCTCTGGATTCTAAGTGCTGGGTGGACAAGGAGGCTTGAAGGTAAGAAGGAGGTGTTAGACAGGCT